>OZ004600.1:117988523-118190001 GCA_963924605.1 Malthinus seriepunctatus | reverse complement strand
GAAAAAGATAGATAGATAGAGAGAGAGAGAGAGAGAGGGAGAGAGAGAGAGAGGTGGAAGCCCCAGAGAAAAAGTCCAGGGGACTTTTTTTTCTCTATCTCTCTATCTCCGTGTCTGTCTCTTTATATCCGTGTCTGTCTCTTTATCTCCGTTCCTGTCTCTTTATCTCCGTGTCTGTCTCTCTATCTCTGTCTCTTTATCTTATCTCTGTATCAATCTCTAAACTCACTCTATTTACTATGTTTTTCTCTCATTTCATCAGTCTCTTTATCTATCTCCTTATCTCTGTCTCTGTCTCTAAACTCACTCTATTTTATTATGTTTTTCTCTCATTTCATCAGTCTCTTCATCTATCTCTAACTCCCTCTATTTTACTATGTTTTTCTCATATTTTATCAGTCTCTTTATCTATCTCTAACTCCCTCTATTTTACTATGTTTTTCTCTCATTTCATCAGTCTTTTTATCTATCTCCTTATCTCTGTATTTATCTCAACTCTCTCTATTTTAATATGTTTTTCTCTCATTTCATCAGTCTCTTTATCTATCTCCTTATCTCTGAATCTATCTCTAACTCCCTCTATTTTACTATGTTTTTATCTCATTTCATCAGTCTCTTTGTGTATCTCCTTATCTCTGAATCTATCTCTAACTGCCTCTATTTTACTATGTTTTTAGCTCATTTCATCAGTACCTGTATAAGTCTGTACTGGTCTAATTTCTTTAGAATTGGTTTTTTTTAAGAACTAAAGAGACTGTGGATAATAATTAAAGACTTGGATTTTAACGTGTAAGGCAATCAAGAGAATAAAAGAGTTGGAGAGGGAATATCTTTTTCAAGGTAATTGAAAAAGAAGAAGATTATTGAGAGAAATTCTTTAAGGGTGCTTTTATCTCTGGAAAAAAAGTCAAGATCTACATGAGTTTACTGTTTATTAAAATGAAAAAATACACAAAAATATCTTCTATCACCTATAATATACATTTTTAATATAATTATGTGCACAAGAAAATTATAACAATATACTATTAATTAATTTTACAAATTCAAAACTAATTACATATTTGTAAACAATTTATTATTGATTGACGGGTCAACGCTTAGTAAATCACCCAAGCGAGATTCAAGAGACATAACAGTCCCTTTAACGATTCAGTCTCGTGTCCTAATCGATGTATGCAGCAGAAATTAAAAATTGTAAAAATAGCTATACCATTAAAAAAAAGATTAAAGGTTGCAGCCCAGGGCATGGGCTGCAACATGTCCACCCCTCGTTAGATTTGGAAAGAAGTAACTGTAACAAATAAAGCTTGAGGAGTCATCGCTTGGGGAGTTTGGCTCATCAAGCGGTGGCCCACAAGACATAATACATAATTAAAACAATAAATAATTACAAAATATTAATTAAAATTAAAACTGGTAATGGCTGCTTATCGAGTAGCTGCTAGGTAGGTGGCGTCGCTTCAACCCTGCACCTTGTCCGAGAGAGTACGAGGGATGGCAACCCCGTCCACCACTGGGGGTTGTCCTCGAAATTGCCGGTGGTTGCTCCTCCTCCTTAGTCTCTAATGCGCATGCGCGGGGACTCCGTGTAGGAGTGCGCATGTGCGTTGGCGCCGGGCGGGGAGGGGTAGGGGGGAGGGGACCGCCGACCCCCCTCCCACCTACCCCTCCCCGCCCGGCGCCAACGCACACCCACATTCCAACATGGAGTCCACGCCCATCGCCACATTAAAGACCACAAAAGAGGAACAACCTCCGACCAATTCGAGGACAACTCGCAGTGGTCTTAGAGGTTGCTTCCCCTCGCGCTCTCTTTAACGTGGAGAAGAGCTGTTGGAAGCAACTTACCTAGCTGCTACGTCTTCGCTAGCGATGACCAGTAAATAGGGGTAGCTACCCTTCTAAGCAAGCAATGAACTTAAATTGAAAAAAATTAATTAAAAAAAAACTAATCGTGAGGTGTAGCTACCCTTCTACTTAAATACAATCCAAATAAATTAAAAATAAATTAATCATCGTCCATTAAATTCTCCCAATCCTCATGTTGGGTCCAAAACCAGAAGACACTGTCGGCTTGATAAAAATAAGCATCTTTCCGAATCAAAGGTGGAATGTAATCTGAAACTAATTGAGATGTTAGTCTGATGTAGGTACCCATTTTGGACACAAGCTGAATCGTTAAATGGACTTTTGCTTCTTAAAGTTTCGTAGTTATCGCTCAATCATTACTTCCAATTAATTAATTTTTAGTAACCAATAATTAAAAATATTTTGATTCAAAATATCCTGAAAGCGCGCGTCTTAGATAAAATCTCCTTAGATAAAATAACTTCAACTTGGTCCATTAAGTTTTCTAAAAATCCTCTTGATGTGGACTAAAAGGCACTCTCACTGTCGACGATTGAACGGAAACTAAAATAAGATGTGTTTTAGTATGTATTTAGGCATGTTTCGATTAAGTAATTAATTTTTAATTTGCAATAAACATTAAATAAAAATATGTACATGCAGGATTCAGCATAACAAAAAGCAAACAAACTTCTAGAGTACGTTCTATATTTAAAATTAATTAAAATAACTTACTTAAATTTTAGTAATTTTCGTCCAATGATTATTTCCAATTAATTAACTTTTAATAACCAGTAATTAAACATAATTGGACCCAAAATATCTCGAAAGCGCTGTCAGTAAATAAACTTAGATAAAGTAACTTCAACTTGGTCCATTAAGTTTTCTTGTCATCGTCTCGATGTTATGCAAAATAAAGCACTGTTAGTCACAAGACCATCTTTCAAAGTCGAAGATTTAAACAGAAACTGAAATAAGACACGTTTTAATATGTAATAGGCATGTGTCGATTAACTAATTAAAAATACAAGGTGTAAGCAAAGTGCTTCAATAAAGTTCTAGGAGGGTGAGTTCTCTACTTAAAATTAGGTACTTACTTTAATTTTAGTAGTTATCGCCCAATGATTATTTCCAATTAATTAACCAATAATTACAAATATTTTGATTCAAAATATCTCGAAAGCGCTGTGAGAAATAAACTTAGGTAAAATAACTTTAACTTGGTCCATTAGGTTTTCTAAAAATCCTTTTGATGTAGACCAAAAGACGATAGAACGGAAACTGAAATAAGATATGTTTTAGTGTATGTTTCGATTAAGTAATTAATTTTTATTTTTCAATATAAATTAATTAAAAATACATGCAGCATGCCAAAAAGCAAACAACTTCTAGGGTGTCTTCTCTATTTAAAATTAATTAAAATTACTTACTTAAATTTTAGTAATTTTCGCCCAATGATTATTTCGAATTAATTAACTTTTAGTAACTAATAATTAAACATATTTTGATCCAACATAGCTCGAAAGTAAACAAACTTAGATAAAATAACTTCAACTTGGTCCATTAGGTTTTCTAAAAATCCTCTTGATGTGGACCAAAAGACATTCTCATTGTCGACGATAGAACCGAAACTGAAATAAGATATGTTTTAGTACATGTTTCGATTAAGTAATTAATTTTTAAATAAATTAAATTAGGAGTAATTAATTTTTAACTTGGAAATAAATAAATTAAAAACACAGGGTGTTAAAAAAACATTTGTAACTACAAGAGCGTGTATTACGCATTAAAATGAGTAAAAGAAGTTAGATTGAGGGGTGTCCAATAGTTAATACTTTTGGAGTTATGGCCACTTAACTCGAAAAGTATTAACTATTGGACACTCTCCTCTATATAACTTTTTTTACTCATTTTAATGCGTACTACACGCTCTTAAAAGTTATGAATGCCTTTTTTAACACCCTGTGTTAAAAAAATTAAGTACTTACTTATATTTTAGTAGTTATCGCCCAATGATTATTTCCAATTAATTAATTTTTAGCAACCAATAGTTAGTTATCTTAAAATTCTTCAAGAAATTAAGCATCAGATTTACATAATAATTTAAATTAGTTAATGTTTAATTGTTAAGAGATATTTTACATAAAGTAAGAAGTTTATTAACTAAAGTCCGTTTTGCAAATAGCCTAAAACTTAAGAAATTATTAACTCTAAAAATACTTATAACGTATTTGCAAAATATCTCTTACACTTTACATGCCCTTAAAAAGACAAAAAATACTTACATTAACGTTTGTTAATTTTCTTGTGATCCTTGATCCATCGATCTTTGGAGTAGTAATTCTGATATTGACACTGAACTTACGATCTTTCCTGCTCAGAAGTCCAAAGCAAACTGAAATAAATTACGAAATGTTTACTATAACAGACCCAAAATGAATCATTAAAAATTTAATGTTATTATTCATATTTTAATTTTCTTTTACTAAGTTTATTCTTATGCAAGGTATAAGCTTATCGCTACATAATACAGATGATGTTGCAGAGAATAGAATTTCTAACCTTTTTTCATATAAACTATACCGGATGTTTCACGTAACCTGTGACCTTTAAGAGACACCGCAGACTACAGACTTTTAATCGGCCGATAGTTTAGTCGGTTGCTTAATTACTATTAAAACATTTATGTGAGTTCGCACACCTAACGATTTAAAGTCGGCCGATTAAAAAGTTTAATGGGCTGTCCGATTCCCTTCAAATTATAAAGTCGGGCAACTATCGGCCGACTGCTTAATTCCTAAGGCTGTTGATTGGTTTGATCATTAACAATTAATTCTATATATTTAATAATTTAATTTAACAATATAGTAATTCTCGTTTTTTGCTTATTTTAGGGAGTAATGAATGACCAACTTAATTCCATTAATTACCAGGTAGTTGCATTAATTACCTACTTACAAATTATTGATTATTTTGACTCCAAGTAAGGGATTGTTATAAAAAGTTACATTAAAAAATTATTTTAAAAAATTATTTCTTTTAAATTTTTATTAAAGTAATGGCTACGTATTAATTTGAAACACCACCTAATTGAAATTACAGTCAAAACCGGTTAAAATGACTTTGAAGGCACCTCACAATTAGGTCATTATAACCGATAGTAGTATTAAGCAATTATGTTTTTAAGCAAAACTACTTATGCAAAAAGCAAAAAAGAGACATAAATTTCGTCGTTATATCCAAATTGTTGTACAAAACGGTGTCGTTATAATCGGTCTAGACTGAATTTTGAAATTTTTATAACAATCCAAATATATGTAGACAATTACAGAGCTTTTAATTTATTTTATAATTGGAGAATCATAAATCTTACTTACCAAATTTTTTCAGGTGTTTTATTGCGAATGCAACTGGCAGCTTAATTTCCACGATTGTACCACCATATATCCAGGATTTTCTTCTTGAAGTACCCACTAACTCGCAGAGCCATGGTAGTATGACAATATTCTTGTTGTAATCCTTATGTTCTGGTAGTAAATGCCCTGACACTTCTTAACGAACGATCCTTTTAACTCGAAAACTCAATGTAAACTGAAAGAAATTACGAAATGCTTTACTATAAATGACAGAATCACAGAATGAATCATCAAAAGTATCAAATACTTTATCTATTGTCGTGTTTTTTCAAATTTTATATTTACACAATACAACAATGTATGTATGTAACGAAATGTATATTTAAAACGTATTTTTATTCTTATAAAAGTTGATATTCGTTGTTAACTAAAAAACTTGGCAGAATCAACAAAATAATGTTTTAATTTAAAATTACTTCTATGTTATTATTAATTGCCTAAATATTAATTAATTTAATTTTATTTAAAAAATTAAATATTGCAGAAATTTCAAATTACCAAGAATATTAAGGTAAAGAGAATGTTTTAAGTATTAATTAATTTCCTCATGTAACTGTTTCTCGTAACAAGTGGTTTATTTGTTTAAAAATTAGTTCAATTTATAATTTTACGAAACCCAATAAAAATAATTATCCTTAATAATTAATCTTCTCGTGTAACTGTTTGTAATCGTTTATCATAAACGGATGCTGAAATAGGGGTGAGAAAACGACCACTAACAAAAATTTCATTTCTGTATTGTAGCTTTGAAGAAATTCAAAGAATAACTATTTTTATTCAGTTTGGTGAATATTCTGAAATATATAAATGACATCATTCAAGCAACATCCCTTGGTGAATGTGTACTTCTTGTTTAAAATGTAATACCTTTTTGAAACCCTTATTTACCAGCTGATTATATATTTTAAATTGAACAAATTTTTTTAATAAATAAATTCTGGTTGAAGAGCAATTTGCGCCCATCTAAACTATAATAAACTATAATTAATTATTTATAATTAATCATAATAAAGGTGTAAAAATAATTGTTTATTGAGTTGTTTTATTTTAATTGCAGGGAAAGAAAAAGTAAAAAACTATTCATTTATTATAACTAACGTTTTATAAACTAAGTATTTTTATGCACCAAAAGTTTTTATAATATTTGTGGGAAGTTTTGGGAAAACGGTCTTAAAATTGAAAATTGTGAGTAAAAGAAATTATACTTAGATCAAAGACCATACAGTGAGAGACTACCGAAACCCATATTAAAAAATGAAAAAGGCTGTTAAGGTCAAATTGCTTTGACCACCAAACGTTCTATCTTTTCTTACCTAAACTAAAATCTCGCTTGCAGCAAGTTATTTTTTAAGATCAAGTATTATTTTAAATAAAATTGTATTGCTTTTAACACGTTCGTTGCCGTACTTATTTTTTTACTTATTTTGCCGTACTTATAAGTACTTACTATAAGTAAGTACTTAATTTCCTCGGACCGCAGGGACTCCGCGGACCGATATCCGCAGAGTATACTGGCTTCGATTGGAGCTGCCGACAGTGAACTCCTTAAATACAACAAAATCTTAATCATTTTTAAATAAAATTAGCTCTAATTAGCAGTAAGTATATCACATCATTTTTTTGTTGAACTTTCAACTATTTTAATTGTTTATTTATTCACAGTATACTTTTTCAATTCGTTCAGTCGTTTTCAACTATACTTCATTTTATATCTAAATGCTTTCTATTTTCTAGGTGAAATTAAAACATTTGAAACTGAATCTATTCACTAAAATCCTTTCGTAAGGATATAAAACCTCTTTTCTTCGAAATACAATGCAGACGATTGTTGTAAAATGTGGTTTTGATCTAGACAAAAATCTGCCTTTATTCTAACTTGATCTTCTTTTATCGATTAATAGACAATGTTTCCGATACGTCGGTATAAATTCCTTCAGTTGTAACTACCACTCCAGTAATTTAAAAAAATTTGTTACCTGAACATCGGGAAGCAGTTCTCGATATAATATAGGTTTGAATTCTTCTTTTTCTCAATAAGCTTAACCAGTTTTAATTTAAATTACATTTCATATAATTACAAGTAAATTGTAAGATCCCTTGAAAGTTTCTCAAAACTTTATTAAACAAAAGACAATTTTAAGGTTATGTTCGTTATGTTTATATTTTTGTTGACAAAATAAACTGTTATATCCCACCCATCCCACCATTTACTTTTAACAAACTGCTGCTACTCTTCTGTGCTCCTGTCACTTCAATTTGTTCGTCGACTGCGTCTTATCAATTTTTAGCGCATTTTTATCAAAATTATCTGATTTGGACTTTCAACTTTTGAACCGTAGGAGCTACAGCGTTCAAAATCGACACCGAGATAGCTGAGGGGTCATATATACTCGTCGTTTTTTCAAAATTTAAATAACTACCCTTAAAGCAAAGCTACACCCTTTCAAAGTTTCAAAACGTGAACAGCTTAATCTTTTTTGTAGGCTATAGAAACTAATAACATTTAGTACGAAGATAGAAGAACAATAGCCCCAATCTGTTCTTTAATTGAAAATATGAAATTTTAAAAAGCACACCCTTATAAAGTAGAGCTAAAAAGTCATGAAAATGAAACAACTTATATTAATTTATATATAAGACATTGAATCTTGTACAGCCGGCCAAAAAGTTTTTGGCCACCCCCTGACAATTTTAAAAAGCAACCAACATTACACGCCGTTTAATTTACACGGCGTGTAATGTTGGTTGCTTTTTAAAATTGTCAGGGGGTGGCCAAAAACTTTTTGGCCGGCTGTACATTGTTTTAAGAAATCTCTTGCAGTTTGGCTCAAACATATATCTACTACATAAGCACGGTTAAACTACCCCCTTAAGGTGATACTGTCCAGGTTGAAATCCCATATAACAGTGTTTTTTCTATTTTTATAGTTTTATAATTAATTAGAGCTCTGTTGATGAATGTATGCTCATAATTAGTTTAGGGTTTAGGGTTTAGGGTTTTTGCTAAAGTTTTTCATTTAAAACTTGGTAGAAACATTTAGAATAATCTTATACGAACAACTTGCAATCCAAAAAAATTTCAAAAATCGAAGTTAATTTTCATCAAGAGTAACCCTTACATTTGCTCACGGACTCCGATTGAAACCTCTGATAAAGATTTAAACTTATTATTGGGTTTTTATTAACTTTTTGACAACTTAACGTGAAAACTTAATAAAACTCAATCTATGAAACTCCTATTTTAAGTAAGGGTGCGTTTATATATTATATTATTAACAATGAAATTGTATGAGGTCTTTTCCCGACTAGGTATGTCCACATGTCCAATTGTCCATGTCCAGTTGTCCAGTCCATACAGAATTGCAAAATATTTCTCTTTAAGTTCAAATAAAATCGATCAAATAATTTTGAAATTTTTTTTGTTCAATGGGGTAGTTTACCCACACCCATGTAGTATAGTTGTACACGATGTAAGTAGCAAGAGATTTACTCTGTACCTATAGGTACATCTTGTAAGCTGTTTCATGTTCATGACTTTTTTAGCTCTACTTGAAATAAGGGTGTGTTTTTTAAATTTTATTTTCAATTAAGGGAGAAATTTAACTTATTAGTTATTACTCTTCTATCTTTTTACGAAATTTTGGTAGTTTTCTATCTTCTATTTTAAAGAATTAAGCTGTTCACGCTTTAAAACTTTGAAAGGGTGTAGCTTTGCTTTAGGGGTAGTTATTTAAATTTTGAAAAAACGGAGAGTATATATGACCCCTCGGCTAGCCGGGTATCAATTTTGAACGCTGTAGCTCCTGTGGTTCAAAAGTTGAAAGTCCAAATCAGATAATTTTGATAAAAATGCCCTACAAATTGATAAGAAGCGGTCGACGAACAAGTTGAAGTGACAGGAGCACAGAAGAGTAGCAGGAGTTGGGGATATTTTAAATAACTGCTCAAAAAAAATTAAAATATAAACATTACGAACATAACCTCAAATTGACTTTTGTTTAATAAAGTTTTGAGAAGCTTTTAAAGGACTTTACATCTTACCTGTAATTATAATGAAATGTAATTTAAATTAAAACTAGGTAAGCTTGTTGAGAAAAAGAAAAATTCAAACCTACCTACATCGAGAACTGCTCTCCGAAGCTCAGGTAACAATACTTTTAAATTGCAGTACTTGTAGCTACAACTCAAGATTTGTAATGTGTTTATTGATATTTTAACAGCTATCTAAGCAATTATTGTTGAAAGACCACGAAAGTAAAGTGCAGCTCCATAAATTTATACCTGCGTATCGGATGCGTTGTCAATTCTTGGAAGAAACTTATACTAAATTTGAGAAATTGAAGACAATTAAGTTCACTTTATTTATTACTGCTGGTTAAGATTGAAATATGAGGTAAAGAAATTACAATATTATTATTATTTTAGGAATGGCTTGCAACGTTAGAACATAAGAGTTAAGAGTTAATAATTGGGCTTTGCTGCTGAAATATTGATACTTGGGTACAGACGTTCGCTTATTGAAAATTATATTATAATAAACACTTAAAAGTAACTAAAGCTAATATTAGCCAAGAAATAAGTTAATAAGTCGACTTAACTACCAACCGTTTCAAGACTTTCTATAAGAAGGAATAAAGTCCTTTCACTATTTCCTACATATTTTTTCAATATAATTGTTTACATCGAGGGGTCATCCACTGTCTGCAGTCACTGTACAAAATTTCAGCAGTCAATGGCAGTTTCTGCAGTCTGTGTACAAATTCAGAACTGCCTGATCCCTCGGAGTTTGTACAATTATAAATTAAACGAATTTTTTAATAAATAAACCACTTGTTATGACAAACAGTTACATGAGGAAATTAATTAATACTTAAAACACTCTCTTTGCCTTAGTTTTATTAGTAATGTTACTGCATTATTTTGTTCTTAAGGATATCTTCATGAATTAATTGCTTCTTACATTATAATGAGTGTATCCACTTTTCCACCAAGTTTAAATTAATTTATTTAAAAATTAAGGGTAGTAGTTTAAGTATTCTGATAAATGATTATTTATTTTAAAGTATTTAGTAATTAGTTTAATTTACCAAAAATTGTATAACAAAAGTGCTACGAAGTTATAATACAAATTGAAGGTCTAATAATTAAATTGAAGTTTCATTTTGATAACGGACTTCCATCTTCACCATCGTGGTGAGTGGAAGCGCGCTTTTGTTAATTTTCCCCTTGCCTTCAGCAAAACCGTGTGAATTAATTAATTTAATTAATTATTATTTTCCCATTTGCTAATTATTCCGTGTTACATTGATTAATTAATTTAATTTCATTAATTTTTAATTGTTTTTCCCTTGCCTTCAGCAAATCCGCGTGTTCGTGTTTCGACCCTAGGACTATTGATCTCTCTTTGAGGACCATTTAGTATCTCTAAGAAAGGACTATTGATCTAGGGAAGATAATCTTCCGTGTTAGTCTTTCACCAGGACTATTGATCTCTCTTAGAGGACCATTTAGGATCTCAAAGAGAGGACTATTGATCTGGTGGAATACGTAGTCCCTGCTTCTTCTTTTTAGGGCTAGTGATCTCTCTTAGAGGACCAATTTGGATCTCAAAGAGAGGACTATTGTCCTAGAAGAAGAATTACCTCTCTCTGCCCTCCTGTGTCTCATTAGGACTATTTATCTCTCTTAGAGGACCAGAGTGGATCTCAAAGAGAGGACCACTGATCTGGTGAGTTCACATTCTTTCTACAGTAGGTCTAGTGATCTCTTTCTTAAGAGAGAGGACTAGTGCTCTGGAAGAACAGTAGCTGAGTCATAAGTTAGAGATTTATATCTGTTTGATAACCTTTTGGTTTATATATTATTTTGCCTTAAGAAAGGTTTTTTTTATCTTTATTTTGTACGAGTACCTTTAAGGTACTATATAGTATTTTTTTTTATTTAATAAAGACTTTGTTTTGCATTTCATCCGCAGTGTGTTTGATTTCTTACTAAGAACCCCCCCATGTATTTTGAATTAATAAATTTAAATTATTGTTTTATATAAAATAATAAATCTAGTACCACTCTCTAGAATTGCCAATATTAATATAAATAAGTTATAATTAAAATTATAATCACTACTAAACATCTTAAATTAAATTAAATTACAATATAATTGTTAATCACATTATTTAAATTTTTACCATTAATATTAAAGTAAATTAATAAATATTTGGTGGAAATACTTAGACTAATATTAAAAACAACTTGGAATCAAAAAAAAATTCGAAAATCACAAGTTGATTTTCACAAGAGTAACCCTTATTTTTCTAAAAATTGCTGATCTGTGTTACTGATAAGAATTGAAACTTATGGCGAAACTCGGCCTTATATTAACTTTTTCCCACTCATTCCCTACCACTAAAGAAATATCAACCAATAATACGCGAGTATTGAAAGTAAGAAAGTTGGGTTGCCTATATGAAGGGCGCAACTTGCTTTTCACGACAAGAACTTATTTGTTTAAAAAATAGTTCAAACAAATTTTAATATGATCTAGCTTTTAGTAGTGAATAAAAATTTGTCGACAAGCTACTTTTAACAAAGTGTCCACACATGAGAAATATAAGTAGCAAATGGTCGACGCTTGTTTCTCAAATTTATTTGAATTTTACCGCTCGATGAGCGAAACACGTGACAAGGAGAAACATCGCTTGCGACATAAACAATTAGAAACAAATATCAACAAGTGATAGTCTTCGTTTCTAGAAACTGATCATAGATGATAAAAAGTTATCATAGTTCAATCAGAGATAGCTTTTGGGTGGTAATTTTGTTATAAATGGTAAATTGAAGAAAATTGAAACGCCGGCTGTAAAATTCAAATATAATTGTTAATAACGTAAACCAACCGATTCACAACGCATCTCCACCCAAAAACTATCGCCGATGTCCTATATTATAGTTTCTTATGTCTGGACAGGCCTTTACAATAAATTATAAATTTAACTAATTTCTTAATAAATACATCTTATGACATGACAAACAGTTACACGAGAAAATTAAGTAATTATTAAAACATTTGCTGTACCTTATTAATATTTCTATTCCTTGCTTCTGTACATTCTTGTTACAATGAGAAAACATACTTATTGCTACTACATGTAAACACTTGAACTACTAAATATAAACTATAGCTCAATCGACAAATAAAATTAATAAATTTTAATAATTTTACTGAGGCCTGTGGCAAAATTTACTAAATGACAAATAATTAGGTATGCGTATGACTATTGATGTTTATGAACTTTTATATTATTTTTTAATTGAACAGTTCTGTAATCAATGACAGTCATACTTTACACTTTGAGTATTTTTCCACTTACATTAAAGAGCTTTTGTATAATCAACTGATTCCTCACAATCGTTAAAATTAAGTGAAAATAAAATAATAAATAATTGGCTATATTATCTCCAATAAACATAATTATATTAAGAGAAAAGTAAATTAAAAACTCACAAATTTTATTTTTTATAATTGAATTTCTTTGAACTTATTGTAATGTTTGTATTAACATCATTTTGATGGATACCCTACAGCTTAGACAAGAAACAAACATTTTTAACTTTAGGTGTCCCTTAATTTATTGTTTCAAAAAGTTGCATATCTTTTGGCCACACAAAGCCTAGGCTAGCACAAATTGTTGGTTCAACCATCAATAACACCACCCCTACTTAATCTGAGGGGTAACTTTATTTTGCCAACAAGTAGTAAATCAACAAACTGTGTTGGTGTTATGATGGTTGCACCCACAATTCGTGCTAACAAATTTATAATAAAAACCGTCATCTGCGTTGATCTGTCGTAGTTCGACGCTACTATCAAGTCATACCAATCCAATAAATTGCAACTAGAGGCGCTAGTGCATCAGGGAACAATGGAAACTGTAATAACATGTTTTACACTGGAGTAATGTCATCATATTGTCACTGTCTATTTGACAACGACAAAATTAAAGCTACATTCAGAAAAAAGCGACTGTACCCCTCCTCTCATAGAGTACGAGATGTATTTAACTGTGCTGTGATTGGTGTCGCAAATGTCAATATGAAATTTGCACCAGTCACAACAAAATGTCTAACTGACTATCGGTAAAATAAATTCCTATGTTCCCTGAAGTGGAGCCATCTACCTTATTTTCACAGCATATGTCATCGCACGATTTTGAGCGATTGGTATGACTTGATAGTAGCGTCAAACTACGACAGATCAACGCAGACGACGATAAAAACAAATGGGGCAATAAATTATGGGACACATTACTAAATTTGGTATTAGCAGTACATTTATAATAATTAATGCTACTTGTTATTTAATATTAATATCCCACTTTAACTTCATAAAATAAAGTTTAGAAGTGACCTGATTCGAAGAGCTGTTAAATTAGAGGTGTAGCAAATAGGTTTTCTTGAACAATTATTTTGCTACCTACTACTAACGTGATATTTAGTCTGCTCTGGCAGTTGTTTGTACCTAGAAGCACAAAATCAATTAATTTTTTAATCACAATTTACTAAATTAAACAAACATTTACAGATGACTACATACAAAATCGAAATAATTTATATTTATATTTCTATAATATAAATCAAAAATTGCAGTATGAAATTAACCAGGATCAAACTCTCATAAAACTATTCAAATTTGAAAAATAATTATTAATATAATAAATTATTATTAAAGATAATTACTACCTTTTCTTCTTCTTCCTTCCAGATATAGGCGTCTCTGCATTGTATTTTATTTTTCTTCAAGCTTTTATTAAGCTACTTTCTTTTTACATTGTTTCAACTTTCATTCCATGCAAGTGTTCTTCGTAGTTAGTTTATCTTTTGAATAGATATTGCTCTGGCAGTCGTTTGCACCTAAATGCACAAAATCAATTAATTTTCGAATTACTATTTACCAAATTAAACAAAGATTTGCAGATGGATACGTACAATATAGAAGGAATTGAGATTTATATTTCATTAACATAAATCGAAAATTATAATATAAAATTGACTATTGACTGGTTTGAGACTCAACACTATTCGAATTTTAAAAATAGTAATTTATATAACTATTAGTACAATAAGTTACATGAAATCAATAAAAAAATTGTTATTAAACATAATGATTACCTTTATTTTATGTCCTCTTTCTTTCTTCTTCCTTCCAGGTTTAGACATTTGGTCTCTGTCCATTGCATTTATTTGTTTTCTTAAGTATTCCACTTATTTTTTTCTTCTTCTTTCTTCAACTATGTAAAGGTTTTTCCCAGTTAACTTTTCTTGAAGTAGTAGTTTTATATTGTCGTCATCTACCTTTCTTACACTTATGTGCATTGTAGCCTTCCAGATTCGATATTTGAAACTTCTTCTGATTAGCATAATTAGCAAAGGACGACAGGTACTATACCGAAACATTAATTAATTATCAACGTATAAGCATTGCCCAGTAATTATAACACCATAAACATCTCTCCTGAGCTATTACAGACATATTTAAACACTACCAGACATTTAAAAAGCAGGTAAGACTCCAAATACCTCCAATTATACGTTTGACTTGTGCCAGAATTATTTTCTTATACCGTGAGACCGGTAAGAAGATGAGCAGCATCTGGCACATGACATGATACTTGAAATAAAACGATTCTCAATGTGAAATAAAAATAAAGTTAGATATAGGTACTCACATTTATATCATCCAGGTTATCCTTCACATAGTGACTACTGTATACTGTATCATATTAATTAACAAAATTCCGTGCAACATGCTTAACTTTATGGCTTAATGTAACAACACACATATTTCTTACGTTATATAACCATTGACGTACTATATTGTTATAACCATCAAAATCCTTTAGTAACTTGAAAACAATCCCATTTTAATCAAACACAAAATTATCCATTATTCATTTTCGTACCTTCAAACATTAATCAAACAAAACACACACTAACAAATAATTTATTACTTATAGCGTTTTCGAATTGGACTGCACCGACACGAAGCCAGTGCGTTTATGCAGGGTTGAGTGCAATCGTGTGATTGTTTTACACAGGTATAACATGTGAAACTGGCGAAGAGCAAATAAAAATGCATTGGTGGCTGGTGCAACACCGGTGCAACCAATTGAAAATGCAATCATTAACTTACCGACGGTTTATCAACAAATTGAGGTTACGATATATACTTCCGGGGCTTACAATTATATTATCCTGGTTATTCTTTACATAGTTGCTACGGCGTACGATCTCATAAAAGTTTAACATTTTGTGCAGTACGTTTAATTTTATCAATTACCGAACATACAATTTCTACGTCGCAACCTCTGCATTCTTCGTTCCACAACTACAAGACAAAATAATTTTTATTAAACACAAAATTATCCACTATTCGCTTTAACAGACCTGTATACATATTTATACATTATCTCACACTAACTAATTAAATTACAATTAGTTAATTAAAAACATGTACCTTACAAATTAATTTTGATTTGTTTGACAGTTGACAGGTTATGTTGGTATAAAAGAAAACTTTACAGAAATGTCAGTTTTCGTTAGCCAATAAGATAACTTTAAAAAATGGCGGAGAATTTAAACATTTAAATATTGAACTGGCAAGTCGCGTTTTAATTTACATAATTTTATTTTTTGTCAGTTCACCATCAGTATCATTATTATCTTCATCTTCTGTACAACTTTCGCTTGTATTGCCCACTTTTTGCAATTTTTGTAAATTATTAGTATTTATTAAGGTTTGTCCAGTGACAGTGCTTAATTGTTCTGTTAGAGCTAAACTTTAAACCATCAACCAAAATAATTTTTCACCTCAAAAACTTCTTTGAAATAATCAGATATTCATAAAAAATTGATATCCAGTGATATCTGAAACAAACGAAAATAAAAATTTCTATAGTTATCATAAACATCACTAACGTCAAGTTTCAGTTCATTTAAAAAGAATTTTTACATTTTACAGTGAGTACTTCAAACTAATTATTAAAAAATCGAGTCAATTAAAATTTTAAGCATTCTTTTTTATTAAAATTATTGAAATTAAATTAGTTTTAAGAACAACACAGTATCTAACTAATAATATGAGTAATCAACTTGAAACCTAATAAGTGGTTCTACTTAACATTTTAAAGGACTTGCTCATCTTATTATAAAAATGTAATTTGTGTATAAAAGAAATTATTTAAAATTTTAGTTGGCAATCACAAAAATGTGACTTTGATGACTTTTTAAAACGTTTTCTTCAAAGGCGGCTAAAACAAAACAATTGCGGTATACCAGGAAACAAGAGTTGTTTAGAAAAACGTCGAAGCAGCAACAACGGCTGCAACTTTTGGTTCTTGATTCTAAAAATTACTATTACTATTATAAAAAATGAGAGAAATTGTTCATATTCAAGCAGGTCAATGTGGAAATCAAATTGGTGCTAAGGTAAGAAAAGTCATCAAGTTGAAAAAAATTTTTCAATCAAACGTCAAAAAGTGCTAACGTCAAAATAATTTTTCAGTTCTGGGAAGTAATATCTGATGAACATGGGATCGATCCGACGGGAACATATCATGGCGATTCTGATCTCCAACTAGAAAGAATTAATGTTTATTACAATGAAGCCACCGGTGGAAAATATGTTCCACGAGCAGTGTTGGTCGATCTTGAACCGGGAACTATGGACTCTGTGCGATCAGGTCCTTTTGGACAAATATTTAGACCAGATAATTTTGTATTTGGACAAAGTGGAGCGGGTAACAATTGGGCCAAAGGTCATTACACAGAAGGAGCCGAACTTGTTGATTCAGTGTTAGACGTTGTGCGAAAAGAAGCAGAAGGATGCGACTGCTTACAAGGATTTCAATTAACACACTCGTTAGGAGGAGGCACCGGCTCTGGATTAGGAACTTTATTAATTTCGAAGATTCGTGAAGAATACCCCGATCGTATAATGAACACTTTTTCAGTTGTACCCTCTCCTAAAGTATCCGATACAGTAGTCGAACCATACAACGCAACTCTTTCTGTACATCAGTTGGTAGAAAATACTGACGAATCCTACTGCATTGATAACGAAGCTCTTTACGACATTTGCTTTCGTACATTGAAATTAACTACTCCAACGTACGGAGATCTAAATCATCTCGTGTCTGCTACAATGTCGGGTGTTACAACCTGTTTAAGATTTCCTGGACAATTAAACTCTGATTTACGTAAATTAGCCGTAAATATGGTGCCCTTTCCTCGATTACATTTTTTTATGCCTGGATTTGCTCCTTTAACTTCGAGAGGAAGCCAACAGTACCGTGCATTAACTGTGCCCGAATTGGTCCTTCAAATGTTTGACGCTAAGAATATGATGGCCGCTTGCGATCCACGACACGGTCGATACCTTACAGTCGCCGCAATATTTAGAGGGCGTATGTCCATGAAAGAAGTTGACGAACAAATGCTTAACATTCAAAATAAGAACAGCAGTTATTTTGTTGAATGGATTCCGAATAACGTCAAAACGGCCGTTTGCGATATACCACCAAGAGGACTCAAGATGTCGTCTACTTTTATTGGAAATTCGACGTGTATTCAAGAATTGTTTAAACGAGTTTCAGAACAATTCACGGCTATGTTCAGACGTAAAGCTTTCTTGCATTGGTACACTGGAGAAGGAATGGACGAAATGGAATTTACCGAAGCCGAATCAAACATGAACGATTTGGTGTCTGAATATCAACAATACCAGGATGCAACTGCTGAAGAAGAAGGCGAATTCGAAGAAGAGGAAGAAGCTGACAACGAAGACTAATTTAGCGAATTCAATATATAGTTTATAAAATTTTCGTCTTTATTTTCATTTAATTAAATTTTAAAATGTTGAATCTGGCTATAAGCGAATATTTTTTATTATTCAACATTTCAAAACTATAATTTAACACAAAATGCTTGCCATAGTTGCACTTATGGTATCGGGTTAACATTTTAAACTTTTTATTTTATATTAATTGAAACTGATTTCTTTCAAAAAAAAATTGTTAAAAATATGAATTGTACTTTATAAAAAAAAAAATATTGTAATTTATATTATTCTTTTTCTTCAATAAAAATTAAAACGTACTTTTTATCAATTTTTCTGCTTTTAATTACCCTTTCCTTATTCTAAAAAATTACCAAAAAGTAAAAGAAAATTTTAGTTTTCTTCTACATCAATCTAACGTTAACTTTCTAAAGTTTCCATGAAATCCCAAGGATTCACAATCAAGTGGTTTATCTATTCTTAACCCTTCGTTAGTAAGCAATGAATTTCTTTTTTTAAACCACGGTGTCATGTCAATTAATTTCTGCTTCCACAAATCTACAAAACTAAACATTAAACCAACATCGATTTAAAACTTCACCTTTACTATGAAGCTCCTCATATGATAATTCATCTCCACCACAATCTTTAGGTAGCAAGCTTTTTGGTATAAATTCAAACAACGAATCCATGTCCTTATGGATGTGGATCTAAAAAGAAAAACTATAAAACAATTTACCATTGGATCCATTAAACGTAAAATCTAAATCCTGCACAAGCAAAAAACCTTTTTCAGCTGTTTGCTAGTCGTTGCTCCAAGTAAAAAATTTTTCAGACATTGGTTTTAGTACCATTAGAAGAATATTATCAAGCACTAAACTAAACAAATGACTTGTGATTGAGAATTTATCTGGAAGGTGCAAACTGCATGCGCATTTAGTATTTTCGTTTTCTAAACATTTCTATGGTAACTTTATGACTTGTTTTAACCATTTTAGAAAATACCGTTTGGTCTGCTTTGATCTTCCTTTATTAGTGCAATCTCTTTTGTACTTACTCTTTGGGCAATTTTAGGTTTTAGAAAAGATTTAAACAAATTATAAGTAGCTTCTACAAATAAAGGCATGTTTAAAATGTGTATTTGCTGTAAGCTATTGCTGAACGCTTTCTAAAATTAATATTTGGTTATTGTTAATCTTTTAAATTATTTTTTAATTACCTCGAAAATCGCGATTCCCTGTTTTAGAAGTGTTGGGGTAAATTTGGAAGAAAAATCGAGTTTTATGTCGCTCAAGTCAAACACCAAAACTTTAATAGTTGGGCAATCTTCATTTATTAACACATCACCGATGTTGACGGAATAAGCAACATAAGCTTTTGCATCGAAGTCTTGGTCCAATTTTGGTTTTCTCAATTTATGAATAACCACACGGTGGCGCAGTGGTGTTAATTGTGGTAGTGGAAAAAAATAACTAAAAATAAAGTCAACAAATAATATCAGCTGGGTTAATTTTGTTTCGAAAATTACAACTGGTTCAAAATTATTTGCATGGTAGGATTTTCAGGATCCTTGAAAAATATCGGCAACATCCCTCTTATAGTGTAGGACCAATCAATTATTTGTTTTACTCTTTCAAAACTAAATTTTCCCATATACAAAAAATGTTCTATTCGATGATCGGCTGAAAATACAAAAAATTATTGTAGTGGGATGTAACGAGATTTTTGGTAAAGAAACGCAACGAGACAAGATGAACCAGACCTAGCTTATTTTGATCGTCTTGTCGAAGATCATTGCTAGTGCACTCATCCAGATTTTCAGTTATTCGTTCATTGGTGAGCACGCAAGCTGTTACGTGCAACTATACATTTAGGCGTATTTGCGAATTAAACATTTTTACCACTTGAGTGGTAATCATAACGCGGAATCAGCTTTCTTATGCCTTCTCCATAAAGGTTTTTATCTAGGTATTGTGAGCTAACCGCTAACCTGTTACAGCTGTCACACAATTCTTCTACTCTTCATTGGTCTCGAACCGTTGCTCGTTCAGCTAACTTTCATCTTAATGAACAGATGCCTAGTCTGAGCCCCAAAAGCTGCTTGACACTGACTGATTGACCAATAATCCATTCGGATCTGATAGAAGTGAAATTTGAGTGGCAAAGTTTTAAAATCAATGAAGACCAGAAGAAGTGTGTGACCTGGGACCTGGATGACTCAACGTACTGAAGTCAAATCTTTTGTGGGAAAAGTTGTTAATTATTATTAATTTTTTGCTCATCTTGTCTTATTGTTACTGTTATTATTCTCACAAAGAGTTTCAAACTTATTTTAGAGCTTACCAGGAATTTCAGGAATATGGGGTTGTTTACTCAACCAAGATTTAATAGATTCCACATCTTGTTGAATATTGTCCAATGTTCTATCGTACTGACTTAGAATTTCTTTCTTATCGTCATCGGAATATTTGAAAAAAGCTACAGAACTCATTGTTGATGGAAATTAAACTATTTCGTTCAAAAAATGTTTATTCAGTTTTTACGTATCTAAATAATTAGTAGAATTGCAATTATACTTTAAAACTTTGTAATGTAATGATAAGAACTAATGCGATAACTACAACTGTACAACCTTATACGTTCAACAATAATTAAACGTTTAGTAAATAGTTTTGCAAGTTCACCTTATTTATTACCTACTTTTCCAATCTATAAGTTTAGACGTTAAGCACTAATTATTACATGACTAAACAAGGACGAATAAATCGCCTTCAAAAAAATATAATTAATTGTTAAAAGCGTTGAAAATTAATGTATGAAAACTCCGTACCCGTGGAAGATAAAATAGTAAAAGAAATTTAATGCTCTACAACTTCTTTTCTGACGACTTTTATTATAAATCGAAGGGCTGAGGTACTAAGTTTGACTATAAACGTGGAGCAAATTTTTTTTTGAGCATTAACGACTTTGCGGGTGGATATCTCAAAAACTATAAGGAATAGAGAAAAAATGAATAGAAAGAATCTTATAGCAAATTTAATAAGCTTTAATTTAGGGTAAGAATTAGTTTTTCTCTAGGACCTACCGTTTGTGAGATATAAGCAAAAACCCCAAAAACGGAACTTTTCCACCACCCTTCCATTCCGACCTTACCCATATCGCTAGGACCGGGGACTTTTAGTATTTTTATCTTCTTTCTAACTATTACAAACACATTTTTGAAGAAAACAATAATTTTATGCTCTTCCATGTCTTCTACAACCCCTTCTAGATTCAGTTTGATAAAGGTAGCAAAGTTATACATATCCACACTACCAGCACTAAACTACCAATTCGCCGCTACTGCCTATGTTCTGTAATGGCCCATTAACAAGTGGGTGAGAACATAGTACACCACCCAACATTTCGGAATTTGGTGTGCCGACTATCGGCTGTTCTTCGTTTTTTCGAAGCTAAAAATCAACTTTCATCTTTAGTAATTGGACTAAAAGTCCTTATATTAATGTTTCCTCGCCGTAGCGGGACTTAAACCGTTTCATTACTCTCTTGGTCCGTGTGGTTATTATAACTTCACGGAGCCTCCGTAAATAACTATTAAAAGCTTTAAAAATGAAAAAACTGTAATGATGTCAAGTAATTAGAAAGAGAAACATATTTACGCAAAAATGACTAACGATTGAACCAACAAGTCGTACCATGCCACGTAAACTACCAATGGTTTAAAAGAGAATTTTATGATATTGATTTTTTAGTACTCAATAACCGTCTTAAAAGTTTGTGTTGGTGTACGAAATTTAACAGGAAAATTGAAAATATTTTAAATAATTACCCACTACACGAACACGAACAGGTAGGCCTATTAACGACTATATAAAATAATAAAAATATCAGAGTACGTGTCATACAGTTCCTACCTAGACTGTAAAGGCTCGTCTTCACACACAGCCTTGCCTTCCGGTTTGCCTGTACAGGCGGCCTGCATAGGACACCTGAATGCTGTCCACACGCTCCGGTTTGGCCTGTGCACTGTGCAGACCGCCTGAATGTTATGTCTACATGCTCCGGTTTGACCTGTGCAGTGTGCAGGCCGCCTGAACCTTGTCCACACGCTCCGATTTGATCTGTGCCTGCACAGATCAAAAATATCCAAAAAACAGATAAAATATAATGAGCTATACAAAACGGTTTTACCATCTTCATTATGGGAATTCAGTTTAATTCGGAGGTCTTTTTTATGGGAAAATAAAATAGTCTATTTTTTTAGTGGAATAGAATTAAGATTTGTACGGATGTTGGCTCCCATTAGCAATTTTATGCTTGAATATAATTGAGAACGATGTCCTGAACAACACCTTATAGTTTTGTCAATCCAACTAGTGCCGGAACATTAACAAAAATGGCCTTCTTCTTGAACTTTCACGTTTTCTTTCTTAAAATGACAAATAACTCGAGTTGTAATCAACGGATAGAAAAAAGTTATGATAAAGAATTGTTTGGGATTTAATACCGAAAATTTCTAGCCTAATTGCAACACTTTTAATTCATTAGATTTGGCTATAAACCTTCCCGAAGTTAAGAGGTTGTCAAAAAATGTTTTCTTCATTTATTCTGGAAGAAGTGAGGCAATTTTGCCGATATTGTACAAAAAGACGTTACTTGACTAATACAATTAGCCTGCCAAATAGGAATTTTAAAAATTGATCTCAACAGCTACATTATGGATTTCTGCACAATTTGTTGAAAAAGCTTCCATTTTGTGAGAGGTTATAGAATTCCAACAATTTTTTTTTTCAAATTTCAATTTTTTGATGTACTTTGTGATGCAATAAAAAACGATATTTATTTTTTGTTAAGTTTGGTCAAATAGAAGAGTAGAGAGTTGTATTTTCGTGTTTTCAATTGCAGTAGCTGAACGCCTAACTTTTTTTAGGTTATTTTTGGGTCAAATGAAGGGCAGAATATTTCTTCATTTATGTACTTATATCATTTTTAAAAATAATGCTTTTTTAAATTCAACACCAGAATAAGAAGAATGTGTCGAAGCGCAAGAAAAATTTTCTAAATCGACTAAAACTCGCGGAAACCATGGTAAAATTTGATAAACGAGCATTCTCCCACTACCGACGCGTGCATGTAAATTTTAGGGGATATGCGTTTGTAACAGAATGCTTTATTATTTTTAATATTTTTTATGTTTAGAGGGTAAATTGTCACGTACATTCCAAATGTGCAGGTATTTTATGATTTTGATAGTATTTAAAGCAGTTACTTCTAAAAGGGCATTAAATATTAAAAATATGAAACCATTGGATTAGAAACGCATATTCCTTAAAACTTACATGCACGCGTCGGTAGTGGGAGAATGGTCGTTTATCAAATTTTACCATGGTTTCTGCGAGTTTTAGTCGATGTAGAAAATTTTTCTTGCGCTTCGACACATTCTTCTTATTCTGGTGTTGAATTTAAAAAAGCATTATTTTTAAAAATGATATAAGTACATAAATGAAAAAATATTCTGCCCTTCATTTGACCCAAAAATAACCTAAAAAAAGTTAGGCGTTCAGCTACTGCAATTGAAAACACGAAAATACAACTCTCTACTCTTCTATTTGATCAAACTTAACAATTCTTTTTTTAAATGAAAGGTCTTCAAAAATTCTTTTTGACTAAGCATACCTATACAAATTCGTTTTAGTTGAAATGGGAAGAGATAAAACAGTTTTTATAAAACGTGTTTTGACAAAAAGGCCTAAAAGGCATAGTAAATGAGGAAAAAAAATATCGTTTTTTATTGCATCACAAAGTTGAAATTTGAAAAAAAAAATTGTTGGAATTCTATAACCTCTCACAAAATGGAAGCTTTTTCAACAAATTGTGCAGAAATCCATAATGTAGCTGTTGAGATCAATTTTTAAAATTCCTATTTGGCAGGCTAATTGTATTAGTCAAGTAACGTCTTTTTGTGCAATATCGGCAAAATTGCCTCACTTCTTCCAGAATAAATGAAGAAAACATTTTTTGACAACCTCTTAACTTCGGGAAGGTTTATAGCCAAATCTAATGAATTAAAAGTCTCGCAATTGGGCTAGAAATTTTCGGTATTAAATCCCAAACAATTCTTTATCATAACTTTTTTCTATCCGCTGATTACAACTCGAGTTATTTGTCATTTTAAGAAAGAAAACGTGAAAGTTCAAGAAGAAGGCCATTTTTGTTAATGTTCCGGCACTAGTTGGATTGACAAAACTATAAGGTGTTGTTCAGGACATCGTCCTCAATTATATTCAAGCATAAAATTGCTAATGGGAGCTAACATCCGTAGACCTCTATGACCGTCCCATATCTCTATTCCACTATTTGTCTGTCCGTTCCTTATACATCTGCCTGTCTGTACGTCCGTCCGTCCGCTTGCTTTACAAAATCAAAAACATTTTGGTTGCAATTAACACGGAGCTCATTTTGAGCTTTAAATAGTTACCTATCCTTTAATGTCAGTATGTCAGTGTCATAGAATTAAATCATGACTTCTCGACCAAGCAGTTCATTAGACAAAGATTTTTGCATTATTTGTAAAAAAGCTCCAGAAGCAATCGATTCTTATAAATGTAATATGAGAGGTCACATTTTATGCAATTCTTGTGTTAAAACGCATTGTAAAAGCAGTGAGTTCTCATTTAAAACTAATTTTGAAATAAAATTTTATCTTAAAACTGTTTCAATTATTTATAGCTTACGGTTGCCCTAACTGCGATTCAGTGTTGATTAAAAGGCCCAGCAGTAAAGAAGTTACAGTTGAACAACTATTCGAGTTACCTACTGAAAGCGTTAATCGTCTATTACTCAACACTGGTGAAAAACCAAATTTGGAAGAAATGTCTAAAACTAACTTGAACGTCATTAAGCCATTGAAATGCCCTCATCGCCCTTGTGGAAAAGTAATTAATTCTATGAAAACGCATTTCGAACACGATCATCCGGATATTAAAATTTATTTAATTAGAAAGGGTGAAAAGTTGAAAATTACATCAAACGTATCCAATATTGAATATGGTATGACTTATTGTATCGCTAGGCTCCAATTACTCGAAAAGCGTTCATCCGACGCTAAAACATTAGATATTTATAAACCTAAAAAAAGAGAACCTCCGTTATTATGGTTTTTAGTTAGTGGATCTTACGAAACTGGTACTTCTGAAGCTTATGCAGTTTATTGGTTACTTACAGATTCCGATGAAGTACCCTTTAAATGTACCATTGAAATGACGTCAGATTTAAATACAAAGGGTTGTGCTATTTTATGTGGAGTTAATAGTATTCACGATGACTTATCCGTACAGAATATTCAAAAAAATTTGAACTGTTTGTACTTGTCGTTTGGGTCAATAAAGAACTTAAAGGGATTATGGGGTGAAGTTAATTTACATGTAACCATACACTAAATACTTTTAAATTATATGTATCTACAGGTTGAATAGTTCGAGTTAGCACATAGGAAAATAATGAGTGGGAACAAGTACGAAATATTTTTCAATGATTACGAGAGAGAAAGAGTTACTTTTAGATAAAAGGAAGGCGTCAATTGTTAATTTCAAATTTGAAGTACACGCCTGCAATTTTTGATAAGTGATAGGTATTTATTTTTACAATTTATTTTAATTTTATTATTGGTGTTTTATTTTAAAAATGGTTCTTGATTTAAACGAAAATAATTAGATTATGAATTATTGAACGCCTATTTTATATCTAAAAATAACTCTTTCTCTCTCGTAATCATTTAAAAATATTTCGTACTTGTTTCCACTTACTATTTTCGTATGTGCTAACTCGAACTATTCAATCTGTATATTGTGTTTTATATAATATATTTTTACGTACAAATTTTCTCTAAGCTTACCTTTTATGTAGACTCTTCTTGAAATGTGGACTTCAGCAAAATGTTGTCTTTGTAATGGAAACTATTGATGCTAAAGTTAAATAAATAATAGGAAATCCATCAAATTATATTTTAAAAATGGTTAAATTCTTCGGTATTAGTAAAAAGTAAGAAAGTCTAGAGATGGTCAAGCATCAGAGTGTCGTAGATTCAACAACAGGCAACTCTCTGTTCACCGCTCATCCATGGGCATCAAAAGCTTCTAAAGATCTCCAAAGCTTTTCAGTCTTGACCAATGTATAATGTATAAACGGTCAAAATTCCATTCGTGGAACGAAGAAATTTTATTGATTATGTGTCATTACCTACTCTTCAAATTACACAAGCAGCTTCATCAAAATTCAAAGACCCTCAAAGTGCTCCATCAGAGACAAAGTTTGGTAAACTTTGATCTAGAGAGATAAATTCTAACGGAAGGGATGCACGTTTCATGCATATTTAGAAAATTTACTGATTGTTCTTACTCTCAAGGATGTCGTTAGATAATCTTTGAAAGCGTCTGCTCGTTTCTTTCTAACTCACTCCCAAGCTTAATGTCAATGCACAGCTCACGTTGTAGTTCATTTTTAACCACCCACCCCTCTTCCTTCTGTTCTTGCCTAAACAGAGCTTCCGGGAGCTGGCGCTATGACTTGGCACTGTCGATTAAATAATCTATACAGAATGGGTATTGCTGACAGCTCCATATGACGTTGAAACAATAGAGCAAGTACTTTGTCACTACTCTGAGTCGACGCTAATTCGCGGATCTACGTTAGAGGAATACTGGCCTAACGTGGCCAGTCTCAGCGACACTTCACGCTCCAGCATCTTTGTGTTTATGGATTAAGGACTAAAGAGGTGGAAGGGATTGTTTAAAAAAGGCAATACAATGGGTTCGATTTAAGTGACCTACGTGCACGTATACTTTGGTATAGCTGCCAGCTCCTTGAGCGGTTGAAACAATGGAGCATGTGCTTTGTCACTACTCTGAGTTGAAGCTAATTCGCGGATCTACATTTGAGGAATACTAGCCTAACGTGGCCAGTCTCAGCGACATTTCACGCTCCAGCATCTTTGAGTTTATGGATTAAAGGCTAAAGAAGTGGAAGGAATTGCTCAAATGAGGCAACACAATAGGTTTGATTTAAGTGACCTAAGTGAGCGTAAACTTTGGTATAGCTTCCAGCTCCATATGCGGTTGAAACAATGGAGCATGTGCTTTGAAGCTAATTTGTGGATCCACATTAGAGGAATACTAGCCGAACGTGGCCACTCTCAACGACACTTCACACTCCAGCATCTTTGAGCTTATGGATTAAGGATTGAAGGGGTGAAAAGGATTGTTTAGAAGAGACAACACAATGCCCTAAGGTCACGTCAACTTTAGTTTACTCTCTATTCTAACAATCATATCCGAAAGAAACTCGAGAAAGTTATTAAATTATGTATTAATTTACCCACTGTTCAAAACGCATTGCTGCAAGATACATTTCGAGAGAAGCGATAAAATAAATTTCGTCGGTGTACAGGTGCGCACTAAACAACTTATTTTCCCAAGAATCATGCAATGACAGCCTGATAAAGAAAACCGACTAAACCAGGATTTTATTGTTCTTTATCATTTTTGAAAGAAAATGCGTCGCGAAAAGAATGACAAGAATGGCCAATTGAATAAACCGGGCACCATGGTGGTCCAGTAGTGCGATGACGGACTATAACAGCTAATCCCAAGACCCTCCATGAGAAATTAAAGTTTTTCTCTTAGAATACACGTATTCTCCTTGAGGCAGTCGAAGGTTTACCAAATATCAGCGCCACTATTAATACCATTATCCTCATTAAATAGAGCGCTCTAGCAAAATAATTAAACACGTGATTGATATCGCTTTGTGGTCGAGTGGAAGCTCACCAACAAGAAACCCCACACTATGGATAAAACTATGGTATAATGAAGATTTTGGCCTCTTCATCGAAAGTCTTAATGGGAGCGGACCTCTAATATTTTACCTTTCTGAGCTAGAAGAAATCAAAATTGTTTTGGACTCCCTGGGACGTCCTGAGTAATTAATGTAGCACATATTCTAAACTATGGTGCAAATAGAGTTTTAAAAATGAATTGACCCGTGTTTTTTCATTTTACTAAGATTTAAAATTTAAGGACTCTAAGGAGCCCTCAAAATGGGTTCTTAAAAATCATTGTTTTTAATTATCTTTAAAACCCTTTGACTGATTTAATTGAAATTTTGGCTATAAGCAGAAAACTAAAAGTTTTATGTTATTGACACATCTGTTTCGGCATAACCTTATAGAGGGCGTTAAGATAGACATCTAAGAAATTTGACTACCTCCACCACAGAACGGTAAAGGCCTAGACCACCGATACCATGGTAACTTTTGTTCAGGACGCCAACAGCCAACATCTATATCTACAACATGCCAAAATTCATTAAATTCAACCGCAACCTTTTTTCCATTTAAAAGTTCCGAGGTCTTTTATTAACCTCATTCTTCAATACACATGTAAAGTCATGTGTCCAGAGTTTAAAACGCCTCTCGAAAAAAAATATGAACTTGATCCCAAAATTAACAAACCATCCAATTTAAATCTCAAATTGGATATGAAGAGAGGTGAATAAGTAGATCCAGTGAATCTCGCATTGAACATATGAACATGCATTTAAAATCATGTGGAGCATATAAATAAAACTGAAATATAATTAGGACATATATTAATACACAAGAATCACAACATACAAATATAATTATGATTTCATTTAAATTTATATTGTTCCGCATACCAGATGGGAATATTAATTAACAATAAAACTACTTTTTAACTTTACGGCTTAACTCGATTCGTTCATTTTGTTAGTATTTTAAGAAATATTTTTCAGCTTCAATTTTTTTTCGTCGCACACGTTTTTAAAACCCTAATTTTAAAATTTCTTTAAAGAGCGTTTATAACATTTAACTATTTATATGATTATCAAGGCTTTTTCCAATTTTTTTTGAAGATAAGTTTTACACTTTTAATTTCGAATAAATTTGACAAGAATTGATTTCGTTGATTGCTTTTTTCAGCGTAGTTTTAAAGCTTTTTACTCTTTTATTTTCTAAAAATTGCATCTTTAAAGTGGTGAACATTAGTTACACATTCTTACTTCTAACCATCGATACTTTGCATGAAACGTTCTTTTAATAAGCTGAGAAAAATTGCATTTTTTTAAAATTTTGTAGCAGTACATTTTTATAAGTCAGCGATTTTCTTCATCACTTACCTCAAAAATTAAAAACTTAACATTTTAACGATGTATTATGTTACATTATGTAAGTAGTAGTACCACCAGGGCACTACCCTATCTAATTATTTTCTACGTTTTTTTAAAGACTATCTTACTTACGTAACTCAATTACGTTTCATCAAAATGTTTCCTATCGACTGTTTTCCTACAATTTATTTGGCCATTTTTTGGTATTAATTTCTTAAAATAGGAACAAAATAACGAAAAATTGTAATATCTTGAAATATATAAAACAATTCCTTTATTAAATAAAAGATTTTTATTTATGGTCAGCACTGATCGCTCTCTTTCAGTTCAAATATTTTGCCATCGTTTTCTTGGGCACCATAAATTTCCGCCGGTTGAGATAATTCCACTCCTTGTCCTCGTAGTTGTAAAACTATCAGTTCTGGATTACCTTCTAATGCCAACACGATATGTTTACCACCTGACGTAATTTCGCTCGCTGTTATATTACTTTTCGTAGTGTAAACGGCCACCAAATTTCCTTTATTCAAATCCCATATTCTTATTGACTTATCTCTTCCTTCTGAATCGCTCGACAGACATAGTGAACCAGTGGGATCTAATTGTAAAGAAGTTACAGGAGCCGTGTGCCCGCACAACGACCATCTGCAATTGCCTGTAATGCAATCATTATTTAGAAAATTACACAAATCCTTGTGATTTGCTAGTAAGCGTGCGATTTTGGGAAAAGCGGTCATTCTAAAGCTTCTATATCATATTTTACATTTTAGTTTGTAAGTTTATCTCTATACACAATTAATACATTTGGATTTAAATGGAGGTGATTTACAAAGTCACTACACCTCACGTATATCCTGAGGGCGCAAAGCCTCTGAAAGTAATCGCCAAACCGCCAAAGTGTTCTAAAAATTATGGAAAATATCGTCAAGCTTCTATGGGTTTGCTATATTGGTCAAATTAATCATGTTCGTCTATTAAATTTTCCTATTTTCGCTTCCCAGTGGAGATAAGAGAATCTCCTACTAACAGGCGATCAAAAAAGAACCGTCGTTGCAGCACTTAATGCTAATATATTCCTCAGTGAATTGAAAACATAATATTCTAGCCAAAGTAATGTCACTAGAGGGGATTTTGAAGACGTGAGGGTTACCTGGTTACCTCAGGCGGAACGTCCAAACTGTACATTAAAAGTTTATTAAATAAGACCCAAGAAGCCTAATTTAGGCTTTTAATTCTTAGTTTCTGTGAAGCCCCTACACTGCTGACTAGGTCCTAATCTGAGTTTAGAAGGTGCTTTGCTGAAATTCTTAAGGCCTGCCCCTGTCCAGGTATAAGAAATAAATAGAAACATTTATGTCGCACTTTGTACTAACATTTCGTAAATACCGAGCCTAAAAAAAACTCCATGATGACCCATGATCTAGTTATTGTTAAACTGTACAGGCACATGTACAGCTTCGAACAAATGCCTTAACAAGAACAATTACTTTTGATCTGAAAAAAACATTGTTTAAATACTGAGCCCAAAAAATCCCAATCATAACCCAGGATCTAGTTCTTGTTAAAGTACACACGTACAGCTTCGAACAAATGCCCAAACAAGAAAAATAAATTTTTATCCGCGCTGACAGAGAATAAAGCGCACGTCTATAAGATTAGCTGTTACATGAACATCTACTAACATTTTGGAAATACTGAGCCCAAAAAAACCCAATCATAACCCAAGATCTAGTTCTTGTTAAAGTACGCACGTACAGCTTCGAACAAATACCCATCCAAAAGAAAAATATTGATCCGCGCTGACAGAGAATAAAGCGCACGTCAATAAGATTAGCTGTTACATGAACATCTACTAACATTTTGGAATTACTGAGCCCAAAAAATCCCAATCATAACCTAAGATCTAGTTCTTGTTAAAGTACACACACACGTACAGCTTCGAACAAATGCCCAAACAAGAAAAATAAATTTTTATCCGCGCTGACAGAGAATAAAGCGCACATCAATAAGATTAGCTGTTACATGAACATCTACTAACATTTTGGAATTACTGAGCCCAAAAAATCCCAATCATAACCCAAGATCTAGTTCTTGTTAAAGTACACAGGTACAGCTTCGAACAAATGCCCAAACAAGAAAAATAAATTTTGATCTGCGTTGACAGAGAATAAAGCGCACAACTATAAGATTAGCTGTTACATAAACATCTGCTAACATTTTGGAATTACTGAGCCCAAAAAATCCCAATCATAACCCAAGATCTAGTTCTTGTTAAAGTACACAGGTACAGCTTCGAACAAATGCCCAAACAAGAAAAATAAATTTTGATCTGCGTTGACAGAGAATAAAGCGCACAACTATAAGATTAGCTGTTACATAAACATCTGCTAACATTTTGGAAATACTGAGCCCAAAAAAACCCAATCATAACCCAAGATCTAGTTCTTGTTAAAGTACACACGTACAGCTTCGAACAAATACCCATCCAAAAGAAAAATATTGATCCGCGCTGACAGAGAATAAAGCGCACGTCAATAAGATTAGCTGTTACATGAACATCTACTAACATTTTGAAATTACTGAGCCCAAAAAATCCCAGTCATAACCCAAGATCTAGTTCTTGTTCAAGTACACACGTACGTACAGCTTCGAACAAATGCCCAAACAAGAAAAATAAATTTTTATCCGCGCTGACAGAGAATAAAGCGCACGTCTATAAGATTAGCTGTTACATGAACATCTACTAACATTTTGGAAATACTGAGCCCAAAACATTCCAGTCATAACCCAAGATCTAGTTCTTGTTCAAGTACACACGTACGTACAGCTTCGAACAAATGCCCAAACAAGAAAAATAAATTTTTATCCGCGCTGACAGAGAATAAAGCGCACGTCTATAAGATTAGCTGTTACATGAACATCTACTAACATTTTGGAAATACTGAGCCCAAAAAATCCCAGTCATAACCCAAGATCTAGTTCTTGTTCAAGTACACACGTACGTACAGCTTCGAACAAATGCCCAAACCAGAAAAATAAATTTTTATCCGCGCTGACAAAGAATAAAGCGCACGTCAATAAGATTAGCTATTGCATAAACATTGAACATCTACTAACATTTTGGAAATACTGAGCCCAAAACATTCCAGTCATAACCCAGGATCTAGTTCTTGTTAAAGTACACACGTACAGCTTCGAGCAAATGCCCAAACAAGAAATGTAAATTCTGATTTGCGTTTAGAGAGAGTAAAGCGCATGTCTATGTGATTAGCTATTACATGAACTAACATTTTGTAAATACTAAGTCTTGTCTCAATTATGACTCAAGATCTAGTGACTGTTGAAACAAATGCCTAAACAAGAAAAGTAACTTTTGATCTCCGCTGTTAAAGAGAATAAAGTGCACGTTTATTACGTATTACTAAGCTATGTCACCAGTGTGGATGGTATCAGAAATCGCTATTTTTGCTTCTACGGTTTTTTTAGATTTTGCTGTCATAAAAAAATATTAAAGCAGACAAGTCTCTTGTCCAACTAATTCCTAATATAACTCACTCAGAGTACTCAATAAATCACCTAATAATAATAATATTTATTAGCAGAAGCTATACCAAACTACACAAAAAAAATGCCCGTGGATGATAGTTCAGTAAAATACAGGAAACAGGCCAGGCCTATTAATAAGAGGAAGAAGAAGAAGGAGTGCATGTAGAAAAAGCATTAAAAGCCAAATTTAGAGCATACAAAATCGCTTTTACCTGTAATTAAATCCCATACAAGTATCCTAGCGTCATCCAATCCAGATATAACGCAACTTCCTTGCGAAGTAATTGCTAAAGCTACGGTGCTACACGAAGGTTTCCATTTTTTAAACAAAGTTCCACTTTGAAGATCATAAACAACTATAAAATTTGGATTAGGTTCGTCTATTTCGTGACACACACAACACACATAGTTTCCTGAAAGAAGCAGCGTTAGCAAAAAAACTATTTTGTAAAATTTTCAATTTACCTTCATATGTTATAGCTGATAATGAAGTAATAAAATCATGATGAGGTATTCTAAGATCATACATTAATTTTTTAGATTTAAGATTCCAAACTAAAAGAGGAAATGGTTTTTGAGTTTCGTCCCCACACACAAGTACTCTGAAAGAAAATTTTTTAAAAAAGGATGTTGGGTGTAAATTAAGCTGAAATACCTTCCGTTTCCAGATACTAAAAGTGAATTTAAAAAGCGGTCCTCACCAGCCTTGAAAGTGGTAACACAATCACCTAAAAAATATTAAAATTGGTTTACCAAATTAAGGACAAAGTTAATTGAATGTACCTGTTTCCATGTTCATAAGATTAACGTACATCCGATTTCTACTAAGCGCAACCAGATGAGCCTGGTCGTGTAATCCATAATAAGGCATCTTTTGGTTCATTACACCCTTTAGTTTGTTTACAAAACAACCCGAATCGAGATCGTATATTTTTAATTCCCTTCTACACAAAACAACACATTTTAATTGATCGATAGGAATTAAATTTATGGGTTGTGTTACGCCCTTCAACGTTCGAACTTTCTGGCATCTGCAAATTTTTAACGTTATTTTCTAGTAAATTCAAATAACGTTCAACAAACCTTTTAATATCCCAAACACATATTTCTTCGTCATTAGTCGATACGCTTACTACAAATTGCTCTGTTTCAGGCAATCTCGTAATCAAATCAAAGTGTTTTGTATGGAACGGTGGTTTAGTGCAAGTTGCATCCTGAGTTTCGTCCGTTATTATATTATTTAACGGAATTAATGACAATACTGGTGGATTTTTTGTAATTTCTAATATTTCTTCTATTTTGGAGTTTGATTCTGAATTGGTGTCCGTATATTTTTTTAAATAAGTGTATAAATGAGCGTAAAATTGTTGACCGTCGTAATTTAAGAGGCTTGCCGTCTTTTCTAAAAAGTCTTTTAACAGTTGAACAAAGTTATTTTCGATTTTCTTATTATTTGGCTCTTGTATTAACGAAATATCTTCCAACAATTGATAACTGTTTGATCCGGAAATTTTATCGAATATCCAATTTAAATCGTTAAGGTAGATGGAATTTTCGAAATCTGTTGGATGTAATTGATGATATTGAAATGGTAATTCGTCCAATTTTCTTCTGTTGTAACTATAACAAAAAATATAAATCATATTATTATTTTAAACTCCTAAATTATAATTTATAAGTTCATGCATAAATCCAAAAACACGCTTTTAAGAAACTGACATAAACGACTAGGTATGTAAATATGGTGGTTGGGAAATTGCTTTTAATTTCTTAAACTCATAAAATAACAGTGCAGCAAAATTTGATTTTAAATTAAATAAATTTGGTTTACAACAAAAACATACAAAGAGTGGAAATCTCGATGGATTTTAGTCTTCAATTTTGACTTGTGATTACTAATTGCTATTCTTCATTAAATTTAATTTTCAAGGTTCAAAGAAAAGACTCAAAGAAAAAAATTTACTGCTGTAACTATTAGGTAATGTAACTATTAGATACAGCAGTAAATTTTTGTCTTTGAGTCGACAGTTAAATTACACACTGTTGTATTCAGATATTTCATACAGCAACTGTTTAAGCAAGAAAACTCCGAAAATTGAAAAAATTCCATTCGTACTAGGTTGACGCCATTTCAACGCCAGGAAATAGCACCTTCACTGACTTGGTAAGATCTGGAACATCAAGTTCAGCTTTGTTCAGAAGCAAACAATGATCATATGCGTAATTTTTTTAAAAAAGAACCAGAAACATCCACCCCAAGACGAGCTAATTCACAGAGGTTGTTTTGGACGTAACTGCGGCACATTCTGAATTGTTTCAGATGTGTGGTTGCACTGTGAGGAAGCGCTACCCATACGTCTCGAGCCACAACTTTGTAAAACTCGTTTGTCAATTGACCACTACGTTTACCCGAGTCTGAAAGAGCAAGAGATTCCAAACAGCCCTTTAACTGAAGGACGCTTAGAAATTCGAGTTTTACAGCCAGAAATATCGAAGTCCTTGTTGTCCAAGAAAATGGTCGTTTGTGCAAAGCCGAAAATGGACATTTTCGGTAAATTCCTAGATTATAAAGAAGACATTTCAAGATTAACATTTTCAAAGAAGTTAGGTCGTTAAGACTTTGCACACATCGTTTATGTTTATATGAAAAAAGTTTACAGTAAAAAGCAATGTGAACACCAAACTCCGTAAAATTAGCTGATTTTTAAAGTAAGGACCACCCTTTGACGTCAAGACTATTTGAAATCAATCTACTACTTATTATGGCAAATCTTTCAATCTTTCGTTATGATTCAGTGCCAGCAACCTTATAAAAACCTCAAGAAATATTGTCTGACTTGTGATTACGCACACTTCTTCCAGTGACTGTATAATGCGCGATATTTGCTCCCCCAGACGATACAAATTGGGGTTGAATAAAAGAGGATAAATTCAAAAATAATCCAAGATAAGCAAGAAATTGTATTTGATATTTTGAATTCTCACAGAGATAAACAGATTGTCATTAAAACATAAATTGGAAACATTTTATACCCAAACCAGTACCTCTGCAGATGCAGATGAAGATTGCAGATGGCATTAAATAATGTCCCTTTTTAAAAAAAAATAGAACTTTTTTACCCTTAATTTTAAAGACAGGAAGATACACTTATGAATGACTATGAGGCGCTAAACATTGGGTAAACTTGGAAAATCAACAAATACAAGTTTTTATTAACTTAGTTGGATAAATTTCATCGAGGAATGCAGGGCTGGATTATTCATGAAGCGCATGAAGCGCGCACTTCAGGCCCAGGTGTTGTGAAAGGCCCGGACGAAAGGAAATAACTCAAAAAGTTTCTTTTACTATTTTACTTGATGCAAAAGGATTTTTTCACGCCTTAACGATTTTTGAGGTTCTTGATAACTCAAAAACTGTAAGGAATATAGAAAAAAATAAACAAAAATATTTTGTAGGAAATTTAATAGGCTTTTATTTTACTAAGAATAATTTTTTCCCTAGGAACCACCGTTTTCGAGATATACGAGTAATCAATAACCCTAAAAACTGAACTTTTTACAAACCTCCCGCCCTTGCCCCTTGATATTATCCGAGTTATCCGTGTAGCTAGGGCCGGGAACTTTTAGTATTTTGACCTCCTAACTAATACAAACACATTACTAAAAAATGCCACCTTCTTCCATATGCTTTATAACCCCTTCGTTGACTCGATTATAAATAAAGATTTTTTTGTGAGCTGCAGTGTATTTATGTGGTGCCCCGAAATTAATTGGTGCTTCAGGTCTCAACGTTTATTGATCCGGCCCTGGCAGAATGTTTATCGCGAGAAAATTTATCGCAGGCAAAATTTATTGCGATTTAAGACCAGCAGCTAAGAGCGTGCTCTGATAGTCTTATACACTACTGTGTTAGGTTAGGTTGGAAAAGATTTCATTATAATTAATTTCACCATCGCTCTTCCAACGTTTATGAGTTATGACGGTAGGATTGAGCACCAGGTGTCGTGCAAGCATTACTTGGAGTTTTGTCTCGGGCATTGTTTGCCGTTCTAGTGACACGTATAGAAGCGTCGAGGCCGAACCTTAACCAGGCATGACCTACATTAGCTTGTCCTTTTTTGAGAGGGGAGCTAGGGTTACACCTGACCTACGGATAATGTCATCCGACGGAGATGGCATACCTTACTGTTTGATTAAAAAGATAATATTAATAATGTCCTTCTTTGGCTTTTTCTCACGAGAAATTGGATAAGCGATGGTGAGACTTATTTTAACAAAATCTTTTCCCTAACCTAACATGATAATTATAGTGTGCAAGAGCAACACCACCAGAGTACGCTCTTAACTTAAGAAGAAGCTTTAAGCAGAAAAGTTCAGCTAAACAAAAACCAAATGCTATGGTTCACGCTGGTCGTAAGAATTTTTTATAAGAACTTGGACTAATTTCGACCCCTTTCGTGAGTATCACATGATCTCATGCATAGTACACCCGCTTGCATCCGGTCTGATGTTGAGGTTAGGTACTTCTGTTTTTATTTAAATCAGCTAAGCTGAAGGAACGAAAGAGAAAGTTGAGCATAAACCGTGTATCTACGAGAATTCTAAACGCTTAAACCAGCTAAAACGACCCCTTAGCTGCTTAACTCTCAATTAAATTTCCTTGCAATGATATTTCCTGCAGTGGAAATTCTTACTATGAATTTCAAGGTTTAAAAATTTCCCTCTAAAATTAAAGTGATGCGGATTGAGAACATATACTAGACTCTGGTTGGTCATCTAACTAGCTCTTCTTCTAGTTCTATCAGTTCTATCTAGGACTGTATCTTCAAGGTCCTAGAACACTATTGATAACTTCTCTAGCTATCAGGAAGAAAAGTGCTGTATGCCAATCATAACTGAACTATACGGAATATTTGACGAAAAAAAGAATCTCCAGAAGCAGAGGTAGTTTTTCCACAAAACGAACAACCAATTCAGCAATTTCAAACGAATCTCCAGAATTGCTCGATTTAAAAAAAATTAATATCCTAAAATAGTTATTCATATAAACTTTTTTCATCCTCCAAACCCCTAGAATATGCCAGTAAAGTTAGAGGAAACCCTAAACCGCTAAAGAAACACTGTGCACATTTACACGTTTTTTCTAAAGAAAATTCGAAAATCTAAAATTAGCAACTGCACCTCTAAGCTCTCTGAAACGATTGTACGATGAAAATCGCCATGCAGTTCCCAACTATACAATATTAGATTATAAACTCATCCAACATTTGAATTTAATTAAAGAAGCGCGTCAACATAATGACACTTAATTACAAGCAACTAAAAGTGATTCAACTTTGACTTCTTCAACTGAATAGGATAATTAATTAGTTTCTTATACCATTTTAATTGATAGGTTTCAATCTAGTCAAACTAATCACCACACTGATTAAATTAATTCTTCCCTCATCACATCAAGTATATAGGTAGGTACACTACACAAATTAACTTAAGAGATACTTTAAACAGTACTGAAGTGCAAAACGATATTAAATAATTATTAAACTACATGTATAAATAGTAATCAAAGCAAAATCATGCATAAATTAAAAATTTTTTTAAATATTCAACCCAAAAATTATTTTCATACCATTTTCCTACTAAAGTGTCTTGGGAGACAAGTCGTGCTGCTAAATTATTAGGTTTGTCACTCCACCATTTACCCTAAAATTTATTTTTGTGCATTAACAAATTTATTGTTTGTTTAACAAACTTAATTAATATAAATTAAAAGATTACAACATCAAAAGACCAGAAACCTTAACACACCAATGAATATTTTTTTGATGTTTGATCGTTTAACTGGTAATAATTTAACATTTATGAAAAGAAATTTATGGATATCCAACGATGTATTAAATAGGTAAAGCAAATAACAAATGTAATTTAAGAGAGAGACTAAAATTTAGTCTTGGGTAACAAATTAGGTAGCTTTTAGAGATCGTTCAATAATTTATATTGCATAGTAGGTACTTTAATAAGCCATTGTTGGTGAACAAAGCAAGTTAAGTACCCATAAATTTTCTAATTTAAGATATAAAGAATATCTTACCATGTAATAATCGTAAAGCATATTGCTTGCCCATTTCGTATGTTCTTTATAACGCAAACGAACAGCTCGAAGAAGGATATTATCTCTCCACTTCACTCCCAATACACCACCAGTTAAAGTCCACTGAAGAAATGGAGCTAAATGTTTGTTAAGTCTCGACCAAGTTAAACAAGCCGGTGCCCAAGCAACTAAAATTAAAGTAATAAATTACAAGTCTTAAAATGAGTTTGTAGGAAAATACCGTAAGTTGCAGAATTGTGGAATTGTTCGTCGAAAGCCAATAGATCGATCATTTCCGAATCTGTTATTCCATGTTTGGTACAAGTCATAATTGCTAACGCGTGTTGAACTTGAACTACTCCCAATATTTTTTCCAATTCTTCCAACATTTGGCTAAGTTGGTCGTTTACATTTCCCTTGGGAACGACGTCGTGCTCTTTATCCGCCCACCACGATGTTTGCCACGCTAAAACCTACCAAAAAGTTCTAATTGGACATTTTTTTTAAATCGATAAAATTACCTTAGCGTACAACGGTAATGTGCACTCTTGTACTGATTTTAAAACACAATCTTGTATTCTAGAGCTCACACTGTGATTGTATTGCATTACGCTAGACATTAAAATTCCTTTAGCCTCGCTTTGTCCTAATGGCGACATTTTAATGAAATGTTTGTCGTCTAATTTCGTTTTAATATCGTTAAACATTTTACTCTCTTCAGCTACTGACAAAATAAATTTAATGTTATCCGGTAATTTAACGGGAAGCCAATCGATTGTGTAAGAACTAAACGATTTTACTTGATCGATGCCGTCTATTAAAATTATCAGTGGTCTTTGTAAACATATAGCGGAGAACAGTCTTGGAAGAACTTTTGAGTACGTCTCTATATTCTGAAATTTTTATTCATCATTTGGTGCTTTTTATTTGAGTTGGTTTGCTTACATGAGTATTGTAACATTTATGACCGTAGGTGAGAATAGAACATTGATTACTAATAGAGCTCAACAACTGTTCAATAGTACTCGATTGTGCGCTAATTCCAACGAAACGAAAAACAAGAAGTGCTTCTACTTCCCAACTTTGACAACACTGTGCTATACGAGAAAGAAGTGTACTTTTTCCACAACCTCCGGGTCCATAAATGACTAAAGGTGACGTAGTATCGCCGCATATGTAACTAAAAAAATTTAAATTATTAAAAATACTATACAAGATGTTTGTCTTACGTCTTAATATCATTAAGCGTTTTTTCTCTATTCACGCTACATTGAGCAGCTTTTTGGCAAAAACTAGTTTGTTGATTTAATTCCTCAAACAAAGATCCATCTATTCCATAACTAGGTTTCAACAACGTTTTACTTTGATGTTCTTCCATTATAAAATCCATAGAGTCGAGTAAGTGTTTTCTTAAGTGAATTTCAACTTGTTCTATATATTGTTGGTGTTCTTCTATTTCCGAATTTAACCCTCCTTCGACATATTTAACAGGAATTCGTACGATATGTTTTTCAGCTAATTGATTCTGTAAAAAATCAACAAATAAAACCGATTCATTCTACCAAAAAAGCGCCTTACTCTGAGATCTCTTTGTAAGTTGCCAAGTCTTCTGTAAAGTTCCGCTTCGTCGGGACTCAAATTTTCTGGGGTTTTCGCTACAGGAGTGTACACTCGATTTAACCAAATACATCTTTTTGCCAACTCTTGACTCATAAACACCGTATTATGTACTTCCTAAAATTAAAATTTTATTTTAAAATAATTTTAATACAGATGCAAAGGAAAGATTTATTCCTCTAGTGTTCATACAGGCAGGAATGAATTTCTAATGCTTGAAAATTATCCACACAATAAAAACCAATTGGATCATCGGAAATGCGCAGTAAGGTTCGAAAGAGACAGAGATATAAAAAAAGAATAGAGAAAGTGGAGGAAGTACGATAGGGATTGGTTTAGAGAAATGGAAAGTCGTCTGTTACTATAGTTACTATGTGTCAATGTCGTCATCTGGCATCATATGACAATGTCAGAGGGGAGTTTATCTCCTATGTCACCCAACATACGTCAATGTCATCTGTCACAGTATGTCAATTTTATGTGTCATTTCATATGTCAGGTGGAGTTATCTATCATTATATCTGTCAACCTATCAATCATCTCATAGATCATTTCCGAGATTGGTTAAGGGTTAGTATTATAAACCTCAGGTTGAAACTGAACCCGAGGTTGAAATTATAAATAAACGTCAATTTCACTATTTTTTCCAATCATGTCAAACTAAAATGACAGCCAACCTCGGGTTGACTTTCAACCTTCGTTTATAATACTGGCCCTTAGAGAGATGAAATTGAGGGTAATCTGTCACCATAGTTACTATATGTCAGATGTTAATATACCACCATGAGAGGGGGGTCATCTGTTAGGCCTATAGTCCATCTATCATTTATATCTCAGGGGAGTCATCTCATTCTATCTGTCAATCCATCTGTCATCCAATATGTCATCCAATATGTCATTTTATCTATCATTCCATCTTTCATTCTATCTGTCATTTCTTATCTCATCTCATCTTACAGATGAGTTTGACAGGTAAAATAAGTGATGGGATGAGATGATAGAGGATATTGACAGTTAGATGACAGAAGCAATTGACAGATGAGATAAAATAATAGATGACAGTGCCAGATAAGACGATATTAGACTGACAGATGACATTGTTAGATGATATTCGTAGATAGAAGAGGCATAAATAGACAGAAATAAAATAGTGCGCGTTGATTGTCTAGTGCCATAAAAAGTGAAGGGTGGGAAAAAAGTTTGGATTTCTAAAGTAGCAGTAAGTACCTGTTCAATAACGGTCGTGAGATACGTATCTCTCAGTTCTTGCGAAAAAATATTAACTAAAACTACAAGCATTCTATCAATTTCGCTTCGCCACTCTTCTAAAGCCTTTTCTCTTTCTTCGGTAGATGTTTCTTTAAATCCAGGAATGTGTGAAGATATAGGTTGTAAACGGTAACATGGAGGTTGCGCAGCATCGTCCAATTGGTACCTAAAGGGGCAAAAAAATTAAAAAAATGGACAATTTGAAGGACACAAAAGTACGTACCATTTAGAAAGTAAATTTTGAGCCGACTGATTTTCTGCACTATCTAAAGCAATTTTAAAATCTGCACTTTCTATTGTTATAGGTAATAAAGGAGTTCCTAACGAATTATTTAAAAATATTACTGGTATAACATAAGCCACCTCCATTTGTCCTTAAAAGTCAACAATTAGTTGAAGAATTATTTTTTAACTTTTCATTTTACTTGTTAATTCGCCCACACACAACTCGGGAAATTCGTGATCTTGTTGTTTTTCTAATAACGTTTTCCAATGCAAATCAACTATGTGGAGTTCGTAACCTTTTGATCTACAGTGCGTTCGTAATTCAGGATAAATTATATTATGTAAAACTCCCTTTTCCACACAACAATCTAAAATAAATCTTTTAGCTCAAAGATTTTTCTCGTAAAAATTTCCTCTTACCCTGAGAATCAGCAGCACATACATAAATTACTATTTTTCGTGTTTTTGCAGCGGTTTTTGAATCCGCAACTCGACCCATAATAAGATTTTGTAAATGCTCCGATAAACATCGTACTTCTTTTGGCACATGACTATTCTCAAATCCTTTAGGACTATGTATTCCAGGCGGTGAATTTAATGAAACCGAATCTGCTGAAAAGTCAAATAGTAAAAACAAGTTGCAAAAGAATTTAAACATTTTTGTTTTAAAAGCTCTAAATTATCTGCTTTTAATAATTTTTAAAATTTCTCAAAAATAACTAATCTAAACTTTAATAATTTTATTACTCACACAACAAACATACCAGATATACTAGATGTTGCTACACTTCTTAAAACTTTTGCTACGGCAGGTCTTTTTTCGTTCGAAAGTAATGATGATGGATTAATTGAAGTTGTTGCAGGTTGAGATGATGGTTGTAAAGAAGTTTGACCAGCACTACCAGGTTCGAGAAGTACTCCCGAGTGTTGTTGAGATACATGGTTTAAAAGTACTTGTTGCTTTTCAGATGGTAAACTTGTACGTACGTGGTAGCTGCCAGACCTGAAAATAATTAAATTGGGATTAGTTCAGTGGAAACTTGGAGCAAGAGCTGTTTTTCCTATCATTTGGTTAAGTCATGATATAAATTAAATAACAGTCCACTCAAATTTAGCCAAAAATATTTAAGTTTACGGTAAAATTCCTGAAAAGCTAGATTTTTGTAAGACCTGGGGTCTTCTTAAAATTTTTCCGCAGACAAATCCACTGGAACGAATAAACATTTATTTCAAATGACACTTCGTTTCAGGATTTCTACTAAATATATTAAAGATCCTATAATACATAGTAGTACTTTATTCTATAAATATAAAGGTAACTGAATTTTCGCAACTTGGAATAGTAAATTGATTTAGCTAGTTAATGGGGTGAATTGAGTTTTCAAGAAGTAAAATTTCAAAATTCAATCTACTGAAAATAGTCTGTGCTCAAGCTATTTTGCTGCTAAATAATTGCTTCCAGTTTGAGCACTTACCAAACATCTATTATAAACTTGTTAGCACTTATACTTCTTTTGTAATTAACGTCCTGTTTAATTAAATTTTATACGCTTATTTAATAAACATCGAGGAGGATAAGTAACGTATAGCATGGATCTGTGAGAGAAATTTTAAACGAAATATGAAATTTTTTATGATTAACAAAATAGTTGATTGAGTGCCTACTTCTAATTTATAAAGGGCGTCATGAAAAGATTGAGACAAAAGTTAAAGCTAACGTATTTGCAAAACTTAGTTCGTAAATGCACCCTCCTAAAGCTTTTTTTAAGTGCCTTATTCTGGCATACGCAGAGACCCCTTCCGAACATACAATGGGCACAGTTAGACGAGAGAAGAATTAAATGATCAGGAGATGATTATAGCCAAAATGGCATACTTCTAGGATCGCTCTACCTATCTTCGTCATAAAATAGACAAATAGAGAGATGATGAGAACTTAGTCGGTTGTTCAGAACTGTTGTCTGTTCTGACTCAGCCCATTGATGCTGATTCTAACAACTTCACTATGCATTTTACTCTTGGTAATTTGCAAATGGCGACATACAGGTACAGGTAACATTTAATTACTAATTTTCAGTTTATTATTTATGTTTACGGAATCGAACCGGAGGATTATTCTAGGTAAGGACAAATGATAACGTAAACATAATTATTTAAATTAGTTTTAATAGAACAATTAAACAATAATTTATGAAAAAACCCATAAACAGGGAACTTTAGTAGTAAAAACGTCTAGCATTAAACCAAACTATTAAACGATCTAACCATAGATAATAAAATAGGTTAAGGATAGCCCTAGAATCCTAGAAATAAATTAAAAATTTAACAGTGGTAAGAAGCAAGGGTAACAATAATAAAGTCAAAGTAAACAATCCGAAAATTCTACTTGAAGATCTAAAAAAGTGCTTTAAATTGTTTTCAGTGCCTTATTTGAATTAATAGATAAGGCTTTCGCCTGAAGTACCCATTAACAGGGTGTCCCTTTGACTTTACGGGAATCGTGGATGATACCTTGACGACAAACGAGAGGCGATGATAATTGAGCCAGTTATAGCAGCGATTTTACTATTTGATGTAGTGGGCAATATGGATATTCCATAGCCACGACATGATGCTAGGTGTGTCGCGAAACAATGCCTTCAAGAAGAAGAAAAGTGCAGAGTGCATGGTGGACATGTGAAATTGTAAAAACATGTTTCTTCCAAATGAACAACGATTTACTTATTATACTTATTTATTGCCACAAATAAAATTGGAAGATCATACTATCATCAAACAAGTTGATACGTTTAAATATCAAAAGACAAACCACAGAAGAAGTCAAACATAGAATAGACGAAAGCAAAAAAGCAATTGAAGGTTCGAATTTAGTGTGGTAGGACAAACAAAGCTCTGCGGAAAAAGAAAGGCGGCGTTTCAAGACTATAAAAGGATAAGAAACGATGAGATTAGAACACGAATTAAGTCAATACAAACAGTTCTTCCGGAGTCTAGAGAGAAGATGTTTGGATATTTGTGTTCAGAATTGAAGACAGTAAACGGCCAAAAAAAGTATTGTAATGAGTATCATCGTCCAGAAGATCTAATGCGGGGACATTCACGTTCGCACTTGCCTTAAGGCAGGCTTGCAAGCCAACAATGTGCGCGCAAAGTGAAATGATACTCCACCACATACGATTCGGGTAAATACGAATGTATCATTTCAAATTTGCGGTACACACTGTTGGCTTGCAAGACTGCCTTAAGGCAAGTGCCAACGTAAATGGCCCACATAGAACGACATTATGGCAAAAAACAAGAGAAAGTGCCTGTGCTGTCTTTGAGAAAAGGTTGCGAAACACTGTAGCTATTGAACAACAGCCTCGGCGTGGCGATTTTAACGAAACTTTGAAGAGCATGAGTTTGCCAGCACCCTCGCATTCCCCCAATAAAAACCTAAAAGAGTTAATAATTCATACAAGCAGCTAAGACAGTATCCAAATATTTTTTTCTCTATCCATACCCGCACCGGAACATTTATGTATTATTATGACTAATTAATAAATTAACCTCCATTTTATTTTAAAGTTTTATGTGCTGGAGTACAGAATGTAGCGATTCATCTGCTGTGACGCAGGTACAAAGGCACAAATCTTTCAAAAAAATTTATATGGAGCATAGAGGAAAAAACAATTTTTTCAACAAGCAGCCTTTAGAAGAAACCTTCTGAATAAATATGAATAAATATGCAATACCTAGTAGTGATTTTCAACAAAATATTTAAAAGGGGGCGCCAAAAAATTGGGAACAGAAGGAAAAATATTTATTGAAGAAGAGAAAATCCAACTTCACATAGATAAGATGTGAAGTCTATATTAGGTATAGGTATTATTTATTTTCTTCAATTCATAAACCTTCAGAAATATTTAAAATGGGTTTCGAACCCACTAGTACGTTGCTGATACCCTGCAGTTAGATTTCGGTAACTGACAAATGACGACAGGCTCGGGACTGTCGTTAAACTGTTCATGCGTAGTGATAAATGGCCAGCTGGAGGACTGTTGTAAGTGAGTTATGAGCTTTTAGTGTATTTATCACTTTTCTCTGTCCAGCCAACAGATGCAGCTAAGCCACTCCCCACAAATTTCTGCCAAATAAGGTTGACGCATGTCAATTCTTGAGTGATTGTTATAAACCGTATGCTCAAAACACGACCAATAGATAAATTCTATTCGAATACCGCACACGTTTTTTGGGAGTGGCTTAGCTGCATCTGTTCGCTGGGCAGAGATAGTTGAAACATTTCCAGAACATTCAAGACTTCGACGTAACGACTATGCGATTCCAAAGTAGGGAGGTATCGAAAGAAAATAAGGTTTCCAGGTGTCTTTAGTATAAAAGTACTGAAATTAATGAGGCATGGAGAATATCGAGGTATCGTGGTATTGAAATGGGCTAAAAGTATCAGTACCAATATACCAAAGGTACCTATATCGGGAAAACACACAACCTGTGATTTTGGGCTATTGTAAGATAAGTATACCTTCGATAACTTCAATATCTAATTACTATCGATAGCTTAATACGTGTCTTCAAAGCATTACCCAGCTCTACAAGAGCAAAGGTGAAAAACCTGAATAAAAATAATTTCTAATTAAATCTAATGGTTCCCCAAAGAGTCACTTAAAATAATAACTCAGAAAACAACCTTTACCACCATTAAAAATTTCAATTATTGTTTTTATTATTAAGTGAGATATTTATGCATGGTAAATTACAATTAAAATTTCCATAGAAATGACATTGTTTGATTAAAAACAAAGCACTTTAGTTTTTGTAATTGTTAATAATAAACTAAGTAATATTTATAGAACGCAAATGACTCGAATTAGATTTTAAGTTTTCCTAAGAATAATATAAATTTTTACAAATTTGTAAATAATTTGGGCGTTTCCTTGAAAAATACACATTTACTTGCATTACTCGTGTCCTGGATTATGGAAAATCAGGTCACAGGATCTTAACATTAGGGATAGCTCTCACAGTTATGACGTCATAGAAATGACGTAAATGAAAATTCTCCCGTACGCTCGCTCGTATACGCTATCGATACAGTTGTTGTATCCAGTAGGTCAGGAAGATTAATAAATCGTAATAAAGTACATGAACAATGAGAAGCTAGCTGTGGTAGTAGATTTAACCACTTAATTAAATTGCTTTTTGTTTACACTTTATTGTTCCTTCCAATGTAGGTCGGCAAATTATATTATTAGCTACTGTGCAGTTAAGTAACTCTCAGAACCAGGAATAACAATTCTAATTAATATATTCTCTATAAGGGCTACTTTTATACCAAATTAACTGTTTTTGTACTAAGTTTCGATTTTAATTATGGTAAAACTTTCAATAGTTCTCATGATGTATTTAAAAAAACAAAAAAGTTAGCAAGCGGATTGAGAAGGTTTACATTAAGCGTTATGGAGCAATTTTTCAATTTATTGTAGATAATATTCATTATGTGGTTTAATACTAATGGGTCAAATATTTGACTGCTCTTTAAATTAAGCTAAATACATAGAGCCTTAAAAAAGGGAATCGAAAATTTTAAGAGCGTATATCGTAGCACTGATTAAAACGAGCTATGAGCGAGAAAAGTTTAATTAACATGGCTCCACAAACCACCCTTTTCAAAAATAGGAAATGTTTTCAGCATTGCCTTGAGTGGTTAAAGTTGGTCAGTTGGATTGGGATGGTCATAAGGATAATAGTATATTATCCAACGAGCGGGTAATGAAGCTCATTACTCACAAGAATGAATTTGCGACACGAGCCGTACGGCGAGTGTCGTAATCATTAGAGTGAGTAATCAGCATTACCCGCGAGTAGGATACTGTACTTTATCCACGACTGCAAATATTATAAACCAAATTCGTATACATTGAATACTCGAGTACTTTTTGAAAAAAAAATTTTTATTTATTTTAAAAAATTAATTTTTTATAGAAATGTATTCAAAATGTAATGTAGAATTCAAAAATGTAAAAATATATATGGTGTTGCATTTAAAAATCTAAAGTAGTTAAACAAATTGTAATTTATATGACTATAACTCACAGCAAATTTCATTTTGATACGTTGACAAATAACGGAGCTATAAAAGTTTTCCAATCCCCTGTGTCGCCCGGTAAACCATTGAGTAATGTAATAGTCATTGAGTAATATGTATAATGTATATTATTCAATGATTTGCAACTAGTGAGTAATGATACACATTACAGGTCAAAAATCATAGAGTAATGAACGTATTATTGGACGGTCGTGGATAAAAAATATTTCTTGTAAACGTTGCTCAAAAATCGAATCTTGAGGAATTTACAGAAGTTATTGAAAATTAACTAAAATGATAGGTAATGATACGAAATTTTATCTGGATGCTGAATCAAAATACTGATAAAGTAATTCACTCTTCTTGAAATTTTGTGTCGTTTAAATTAGGTACTTTACAATCCTTGACAAACTCATTTTTTGCTCAAAATTCCTCTCTTCCCATCCGTGTCACTACAGGACTACTTATCTCTCCCTTAAGGCTATTTTGATCTAAGGGAGAGTACTAGTGACCTGGGCTGGGATCATGTTATCTATTAGCGTAATGTAGCGAGACGTTGTGTTACTTACTCTCTACTCCTCTTCTACCAACTTTTAGAAATTGATAGAATGGTCACAAGAGTAAGTAGCGTACTTTCAGAAATTCGCAGGAGAAGAGTAAAGGGTAAGTAGCTTAGCCTACTGCTATGTTACGCTAATAGTTACAAGATTCCAGCCCTGGAAAGGGTACTCACTTGTCTCCCTAGAACTACTGATATCTCGTCAAGGATTACTAATCTCGAAAAAAAGACCTTTCGCATCTTCTGAAGACTATCTCAAGACCTCTCTCTAAGAAGGTAATTTAAGAGAGAAAATTATTGATCTCTCTTTTAAGAGAGAATATTACTGATCTAGTAGAAGAAGTCCTCTAGTGCCTTCCAAGGACTATTGGCCTCTCTCTTAGGAACGTACAGATCTAATAGAGAAAACTATTGATCTCTCTTTTAACAGAGAGAACTGCTGATCTAGTGGAAGAAGTTTGAACCTTCCCAGAACTATTGACCTTAGGGCCGTTCTGATGTAAGAGAGAAGACTACTTTGATATGAAAGGTGCCTTATCCGTGAAGTCTCTAGGACTATACTGATCTCTCCCTTAGTACCGTTCAGATCTACGAAATAAAACTATTGATCTCTCGCTTAGGAGAGAGGACTACTGCTCTCGTGGAAAAGGTCCTCTTGCGCCTTCTCAAGAGTATTGATCTCTCTCTTAGAACCGTTCAGATCTAAGAGAGAAAACTATTGATCTCTCTTTTAAGAGAGAGAGCTGCTGATCTAGTGGTAGAAGTTTGAACCTTCCCAGAACTATTGACCTCTCTCTTAGGGCCGTTCTGATGTAAGAGAGAAGACTACTTTGATATGACAGGTGCCTTATCCGTAAAGTCTCCAGGACTATACTGATCTCTCCCTTAGGACCGTTCAGATCTACGAGATAAAACTATTGATCTCTTGCTTAGGAGAGATGACTACCGATCTTGTGGAAAAAGTCCCCTTACGCCTTCTCAAGAGTATTGATCTCTCTCTTAGAACCGTTCAGATCTAAGAGAGAAAACTATTGATCTCTCTTTTAAGAGAGAGAGCTGCTGATCTAGTGGTAGAAGTTTGAACCTTCCCAGAACTATTGACCTCTCTCTTAGGGCCGTTCTGATGTAAGAGAGAAGACTACTTTGATATGACAGGTGCCTTATCCGTGAAGTCTCCAGGACTATACTGATCTCTCCCTTAAGACCGTTTATTTCTAATATATAAAACTATTGATCTACTGATCTCGTGGAAAAGGTCCTCTTACGCCTTCTCAAGAGTATTGATCTTTCTCTTAAGACCGTTCAGATCTAATAGAGAAAACTATTGATCTCTCCTTTCAGAGAGAAGACTACTGATCTCGTGGAAAAAGTTTTTGAGTCTTCCCAGAACTATTGACCTCTCTCTTAGGACCTTTCGGATCTAAGAGAGAAGATTATTGATATGGGGTACCTTATTCGTGAAGTCTCAAAGACTATATTGATCGCTCCCTTAGGACTATTTTGATCTGAGAGGGAGAATACTGGTGATCTGGGATGAATTCAAGTGGTCGAATGGTCGTATGTGCAGTGAGCATATTTTTTTTGCTCCTTGTGGAATTTATTTCCACGTACTGTGAGAGTATGTTCTTAGGCGCTCTTTTACAAGATGTGCCCTTGAAGGGCAGGTATAAAATGCATCTAATGCACAATAGAGCTCGCCACATTTTTCGATTATGGTTAGGGAACACAGGGCACTTGAATCAAATTTCCAATAAATAATGGATAAGATACCAGAAATTGAAAATTACAAACGTTCAGAAGAGAAGAATTCAAAGAATACAAAAACAGTAAGCCGATTAAGTAATTGATCTTTTGAAAATGAGATTGGAACTTGAAGCACATCTTGGAAAGAGAATCAATTTGGCAAAACGCCCCACAATTGTATTTACAACTTGATATTGTCGCCAATTGATGAGCAAATTACAAAACCACAATTTCAATTTGTCACTCGTGTGTAAAATAAAAATTAAGTGCCTACTAAGAAAAACTTTTTTTATATTGAGCAATTTTCTTCAACGATAGTTAGACGACCACAAAGAGAGCAAAACTAATTCTATTCAATATACTCTCGAGAATAAAAATTCTAAACGTTCTCAACGAGGCGTATAAATTGGTCATTTTATCAAATAGGAAAAACGAAATAATTAAATATGTTAAATAAATGAGGGAATTTTGCTTTATAAAAAGAAAAGCTACTGAGCCTTTTCGTGACATTTTCTAAAACCACGACTTACTTGATTTTAAATCCAAAGATATTTTTCATTGTCGCATAATCGTATTACTCAAGATGTCAACGAACCAGACGATTTTCATTTATGTGAAGCGTATAACGTAAACTTAAATTAATAATGGGCTAGTTCAAATGTAGGGCTAACACAATATTAACCCTTAGGTTCTTTGAGGTCGTGTAGATTTTATACATCGTATAAACCACTTTCACATCATCGATTAGCCTAGTTTCAAATAATGCTTCTAAATGAATGGATATTTTTCGACATAGTTTATAATCGAAGGTTGTCTTTGGTGTAATTTTCATTAAAATTGTAACATCTATACGAAGCAATATGATTTTCTGACGTATACGCTAGTCACTTAATTGATTTAAGAAAATTAATTTGAAAATTCTGCAAATTGTAAGAGACTACCTTGTGTGATTCTGAAGTCAATAGGAACCTACTTATTATATTTTATGTATATAAATTAATTAAATTAGATCAAATAAACCTTCCTTTTGATCCTATTCATCCATTACATGCATCAAATTCAAATTATAGGTTTCGGTTAAAAAGTGATGTAAATTTTGACGCGACGCAAAGTGTTGGCCATGACCATGGAAATAATTGTTTCCTAAAGTAACTAAAAGCTATGTAATTATATTTTCGTACCACTACCGTTAGAAGACAACAGTGCAGCACTGATTCACCTGACTAACATTTGAATGCATTTATCTGGGTAAGGGTACGTTAAGCCGTTGCTTCAAGTTAAGCTGTAATTAGGACGAAAGTTTTGTTCGTTAGTCTGTTATCCCTCTACACAGGGGTGTCATGGAAAGTTCCAATACTGATATAATTGCCTCATATTTATCGACTTGTAGAAGCAATTTTTAGTTAGTTATAGCAACATAAATTTAAATTTCCCAGTTCACTTTTATTTGATATGGCTCGAAAAGAGAAAAATTGTTACTTCTAAACGTAACGCCAAATAGGGCTCTGCTTGAAACTTGAGTTATTGGTCAAAATGGGGACAAACTATACGTCTTTTAGAAGGTAAGGACGATAAATGTCTTAAGAGAAGAGGGTACTTCATCACTTATAAATCGAAAGATATTGGAAGTTATGTCGATAATTTTTACATCATTATCACGACTCTTTGATAATATTTATGTTTGATTATTTCTACGTCGATAACAATTGTTTGTTCTCGATTAACCAATAAACGCAAATGTGTTAGCTAATTTGGCCTAGTGAAGACATTAATCAATAAAAAATATTTTTAAATTGTTGATTGGTTTGATAATTATTTTATGGAACTTACCAGAAAAAGACATTCTTATTGAATTGTCGAATTTTCCTGATGAATGCACCTTAGTGTTTGACCCTCGTCCATTAGACAACTTATCAGATCTCCGATCATAACTTCATTAGCCAATTACGAAGAAACAAATTACCCCGAGTAATATCCAGAGTCACTAACAGACGTCTAACTAACCATACAATGGTGAAGTTTTTGTGTGTTTAGATTAATTATGGAACTAAATTGCGTTATATTTTAATTATTTAACATATACAGGATATTCTGGACGTGGTAGTCTGATGCAGAAGATTTTCATTTTTATCGAGCGTTTCCAGCAACGGTATTAAGAAATTAAATTTAGGTACAGGAGGTAGCTAATAACTTACAGAAGAACTTTCATTCAAGGTTTTTTGGTTAAAATCAATCACTATGCAGTTAAAATCTCGTTATTCCTTACTTCTGTAAGACCTGGTATGTGACTGCAATTTGGTTTGATATTTTGGAGATGGTGGAGCTGTATATTCTTCGCATAAGGTGTATTAGAGAAACATTAATTTGGAGTATAACATCGGATCAGTGACACGCAAAGATTCTCGTAGAAGATTTAAAAAAAGCATAGAACAAATTCCTTTCATTGGACAAATCAGGAATTAGAGCCAGCGCTGGTCCACTACATGGACACTGTTCTCTAAAGATGCGAACCTACAATCTACGTTGGTGGGGCCGTGGCATCGTGTTCCAGCAATGGTCTGGAAGTTTTAATTCTATTAAACCTAACCGATACCACCCCTTTAAGTAACAGGTTTTGAAGATTAAAATTAATTTTTGAGATGAATGCATGCCGTCATGGCACTGCAACAAAGTATCAGAAACCTCCAAATACTTACTATGGAACTGTATACATAGATATCGCAAGTGCCAGATCTATGTGGAGCTGTACCATTTTTTGACGCGCAGTCCCCAGATATCTAGGGGTCCCCCGACAGTTGACAGTTGAACTGAAAAAGACTCCAAAGGCGTTTAGGTAAAAGTTAAAGAATAATGTGAACTTGTCATTTTTGCCTTCCATAAATCAGTTAGATAGGAGAGTTCCTCATTACCTAAGGCGCAGGGCTCCACTGATCTTGAGTTAAAGAATTGTTAAATGCTTCCCACATGATCTTAAACTGTGCTCAAGTCTAAGATTGTACTAGAGCAACTACATCTAGGGAAACGGTGGCCAACCTACGGCATGTTGAGTTTTAAGAGAAAAATAGTAAGAGCCAAAGAAAATTTGAAAATATTTGCGGAACAATCAAGTGGCTCGTAAAAGCTCACCCTATTCTACACTACTGGTCTAAGGTATGTGGTTACAATAAGAGTAGTAAAGGAAGAAAAATAAACAGCATTTTGGTTCTGACAGAGGGAAAATGTTCAAACATAGCTTTTTAGTAGATGATCCTAAAACTAAGAAAATGGTAGATGAAATAACACCGATATCTTGAAACACTGTTATGCATCGTATATACATCGTATACAACTTTGATGTGCTGGAAAAACCCTTGACCTGCATCAGATAAAATGAATCAAAAGGGAAGATATCCAAAGCAACAAGTAGAGGGGACAAAATTCTACAGTATTTCCACAGATTTACTTGAAAATAATTTGGAAAGCGAAATTTTCAGTTACCACTGTTGTAGTGCGCTGTATTAACAAAACTGGAGCTCTCGTTCGAATGAGATGAGTCAGAAGATGGTGAATTGATTCTCTTCTGTGCGCTGACCTTTTTAAATAAAGTATCTTTGAATGCTTTTATATATATTTTTTTAAATTTAGGAAAAAAATGGTGACCTACCCACTAGAAGAGATTGTCTCCACAGTGACTTGGTGGTATTTTGACATGATTAATGAGATATTGATAACTTAGTAAATCTTAACGTGGTGTTTACTAAGTTATCAATATCTCATTAACCTTCCCACTGAGTGCTCACTTCTCACAACTGAAGAGTGAGGTTGTGGGATATATAAATTAACAACAAACAATAGAACTATTAAAAGTTGTAGTGATCTACACTAGCCTGGTTGCCAATCTATTAAAATCAGCATAGCATGACCTAGAAATGTCTGTAGAGCCAAATTTTTTGACTGATTTTAAGTCAGTTTTTTCGAATCTGCCGGATGCCACTTTGGCATTCTTTGGCAAACGCCGCCAACGAGGAAGAATGATGACTAGGAGGTGACTAAGGTTTTTGGTAATATTTCATTAACCGTTACTCCTACAGAAATTTTATTCCGTGATGAAATAAATATCATGAAATTCTACAGAAAAAAAGCATCTTTAATATTTTCCGTAAGTTTAATGGATTTATCACAATGTGAGAAATTAATGTCAGCATTTAATAATTTTCTCCCTAATTCGACTAACGGCCGTGATTATAAACGACAAATAAGGTTAATCTCAAGAATAAAATAAAATTTATTTTTTTAGATGTGGCAACGTTGCAACTTTAGAATGTCACAGTTTGACGTTGGAATATAAATATTAAAATTTGAGGTTAAGTTATTTTTGTGTTGTTTGGTGCTGTTTATTTTCAAATGCCAAACTTTGACATTGTAACGTGCCTACGTTGCCACATCTAAAAAAGAAAAATTTTAGTCTTACCTGGAGATTAACTTTACTAGTCCTTTATAATCACGGCCGTTAAATTGCTATAATATGGTCTATACTTCAATCTCACAATTCGAGATAGTGACTCATCCTAATATGTGTTCACAAAATTTAGCTAGCTATAGCGCGGCTTCTATTGAGATAGATGCAGAAAACACGTGCCGCTTTAATAGAATAACGTACTTTACTATAATTTGACAGAAGCTGACAGAAGCTTAGTAGTAGAAGTGGATCCGAGTACGAACGATTGTTCATAATGCTGTACCGAAAAATCTCGATGTAATCTCGTCTTTATTCTATAAATGACATAACTGTCTACATTTGTGAAACTCAACTATAGATTCCTTAATTATAAAGAAAACTGTCAAAAACTATAATTAGTCATACGTTTTCTTCCCCTTTGAAGTTTGTAAAAAAATCTGACTCCAAAGCCATTTCCAGGCTCTCTGCCCTGGTAACCATACAAAACAACCCATTATATGTATACAATAATTATACAGTGCCTTCAGAAATACACTTAACCCATGTGACCAATTGACTAGACTAGTGGTAACTACCATATTTCATTACGTTTGGTTGGTGGTAGTGTAGCAACCTACAAAGCCTAGATTGAGTGTATTTCCGAAGACCCTGTAGACAGCTAATTTAAATGTTCTGTTTATTTCATCTGAGAGGTGGCTTTAGTGGGGAAAAATCATACTCATCTCATCCTACCGAGTGGTTTGTGGTCTGTTTGAAAGCTTAACACTGTCTAGCTGTCTAGCCCCAAAACAAGAGCTAAAGCAGCTTTAATGCCAAGAAGTACTCGTGTGACAGCTAGTAAAATTTTAATATTTCAAATTTCATACATGGTGACTAATACATTCGTGTATTAGCATGGGAGGTCTCAGGTATTGGAAGAGATGAGGTTTAGGTCTTAATTTAGCGTAATAATCCGAAGGAAAACTTAAATTATCTGAAAGATACTTTTAGAAAATGGACAACTAAAAAAATAAATTTTTGAAAACCCACCACCATCTTTCTATCTCATAATGCTGTTGATGTATTTGTAAGGGAGATCGTTTCTATTTCAGGGGAGTTTATTTCATTTTTTTATCAACCTTGGCCCGAATTCCATGTGAACACAACAATCAGTTAGGTACTATGCTAATGGTCTTATTAATTCAAGTACCACTGTACTAAAACCTTGCCAACCCTAAATTTCGAGGGAAACTACCACTTTTAAAACGTTGGCTTTCAAATGATATTTGCTTCTAAAATTAAATTTAATTTCAATCCTAACGTTTTTATAGGAGTTCAAAACTGTCGCAATATATTATTCCAGGAAAGCAATCACACCTAACAAACGATTTCATTTAGGGTAGAAAAATTTAAATTTATTTTCTAAATAATATAGGGTTATTGACTTGTAGCTCTAACACGGAAGTTCAAATTACTTAATTTAGGGTTTATTTTATCACAATATCTCGACTTTGAATAATTTACACGTACTTCGAGCCTAACTTTTGCTACAAAGAGCGCAGGTAAAATAATTGTTTGTTGAAAAATTCTAAAAAAATTCCAATGTCGAAAAAATTCTTTTTCTCAAATGTCCCACGCCGATTATAACGACGAAGTAAAATATAAATAGAAGATGCGTGAGAGTAAATAGTATTTTAGGCTCTCAGTAATATATATTAACAGCTGAATACTTTAATATTAGGTACTATAATAAATTCAAATAATAAAAATTTATATTTAACTTTCAATTTCAAAAAAAAGGAGACCTTCGTGCAAAAATTTTGCTTTAGATTCAAATGAGAGGGTTGACGCCCTCGATTACAATTCAAGTGCCGCCAATTACTCTAATTTGTCTATTAATTAATTTGCAATGGCAAACATAAAAATTTTATGGAAAAACTATACGTAATAGTAATAATTTTTAAATTTTCAAGGATTTTCTAATAAATAAACAATGCAATAAAATTGACAAACAATAAATAAAAGTAGATTAATTTAAGTAGAGGCGGTGGATTAATTACAAAAATTAATTAAAAAAATTTTTTTTCGTAATATCAAATCAAAGATAATTATGAATATAAAATTTATCGTACATCTATTTATATAAATTAATGATCTTTGTTTCTTATGTAATTTGTTGTGTGTGATTAATACAAAATTAAAATAATTTATTACGTAGCCATTTGAAAGAAACAATACATTTTATTAGTCGTTATTTTTTAATTTTTTTAATAAACAACAATAATGGTAAGGACGTCATACATAATTTTCTTACGATTGGTTAAGCAAAATGTATATTTAATAGCGAGAGTTATGGATTTTATTGTCAAATCTAATTATATATTTTATTTTAATTACGTTATACTTACTCTTCCGACTTTTGAGACATGTTGTCTTTGTCTTTGTGAGCCTGGCCGCTGCTACACGAATTTCCCATGATTGTTGATAAATTTTTTTAAATTTTCACTTAAAGAAAAATTTTCGAAACACCGTGTATTTTAAATATTTTTTATATGTACAATTCGAAGCCATATTACCGTTTATTTTTAATAAAAATTATGCTCCGTTGCTTTTGACACTCTAAAACCCTCGTTACAAAAATTTACACTTAAAATAAATTAATTGCATGTTTAATTTAAACAATTAAAAACATTTATTATTTATCCAACTATTTACAAATAATATCAAAAATTTCGTGTTTAAATCGTGCGGTCGTTAATACAATACACACTTTTTCCCTGCAAGGACGAAAAATGAAGAGCAAACTTAAACTGACATTTACGCGCACCAACAACAATTAAATATAAATTTAATTTTTATAAACTTTAATTGATTAGTACACACATAATAAATATTAATGCTAAGTATTTGTATTTTCAAGCGCACTAAACGGGTACATGTCTGCGTTGCTGCGATAGTCACGGTAGAAATAATCAATGTTGGCAGGCGTCGCGAGCACGCGCGCTCTAATGACGTCAGACGACGCTCCACATAACCGACGCTTACAACATCTACAACATTTGTCGAATTTATTTATCAATTTAACGGTGAAGGTTACCGCACTTTTCAAATTTTGTTGATATTAAACATTAATTTATCGCTTAATTCTTATATAATTGCGGCTCGAATCAAAACTTTTTATTATTTAAACGGAAACGTTTCAAACATAATTTGATTTAATTATAATTGCGCTTTTTTGAAATAATAACTATTAAAGAAAAGTTCTACAATTTTGACCTACTTTCGCCAATAGAGGGAATTAAACGTTTGACGACTTATAAAAACAATGGGAAATCGAAAATTTGTTTTTATTTTTAATAGAAAACAAACAAATACAAAAGAAAAATTATCTAATTGTTTAGTTCAAAATTAGAGGACGGTTTTTAATAACCTCAAAACTAAAATAATTTAATAATAGAGCGTGTCACTTGTCATGAAGTTCAATTATATTCCACGAGGTTCGCACAATCGACGGTCCCAAACGTCAAATTACAGTATTACCAAATTACTTAATTCAAACAAATTTGAAAAAATTCCTATAATTATATACAATAAAAGTAATTTGGTAATACTGTAATTTGACGTTTTGGACCGTCGATTGTGCGAACCTCGTGGAATAAAATTGAACTTCATGACAAGTGACACGCTCTATTCGACAAAATAACACTCATGATAAAAAAAATAATTTCTTGGCATTTTCACCCTATACGAGCCCAAATTTATTCAAAAATATGAAAACTTTTGAAAATATCGTTCTATAATGTGAGTCTGTAACGCCGTAAATAATATTGCCAACCTTCAAGTAGCATAATCTTGTTAAAATTTTAAATGGTTTTTCGCAAAATCGAATAGGGCCTATGTTCCTTATTTTTGGATATGTTAAAGACATCTCAAGGCCCCTGGAAAAGCTCATGCTTCTACTTCTACAGTCCCAGGCACGTAATTAGCTTTAAAAAATCAGGTGGGTCCGGAGCGGGCCCAATTTTTTTTGGGTGGGCCAAGTACAAGTACGAAATTTTTAAAGATTATTGCCCTTAACAGAAAAAACGGGGTGATCGTATTTAGGCTAAGCTCTTGGGGATAAGCTATTTGATACTCACAGAACACGAAAATCTGGTTGGCTTCCGTGGACACTGGCTTAAGCGCTCACAGTCCTTCAATGAAATTGTTAAAAATACCTATTCGGTAAAAAAGTTTACAGTATTCGGGTTGCCACTTTACCATTCTTTCATTTAGATGATATTAATCGATCAAAAAATTTGGCATCCTTCCGCAGTGGCTTACTCAGCGTTGAAGTTGGGCCGAAGTCAACATTTTCAGACCATACAACTCACAAACAGTATTGGGGCTGCCTTTTGGCAAATCAACTATTTTTGACCTAACAACTAAGAATTTGCATTTGGCATCCCTCTCTGGTGGCTTACCCGCTCTCTTCACTAATTAAATGTTGTGTGTGAAGAGTTGATAAAATACCTGACAGTCTTTGGGCTAAAATTTTAATAGTAACTCACTGGTAGTGTACAAGATCAAAAAACGTCATTGGCATCCAAATTCGATGGATGCTTCAGAATGCTTCCCAAGAAAGAAATGAACTTAAAAGTTAGCTTTTTGCAATAGGTAGGTACATGACAGTATTTGGGCTCAAATTTTTATAGTAACTCACTGGCAGTATACAAAGATCGAAAAAGTCATTGGCATCCGAATTCAGTGGATTCTTGTATGTAAATAATAAATTGCTAACTTTTGAAATGTGCCGATTGTAGGTTTGTGTTTCCTACATTTACAAAAATGCTTAGATTTCGCTATATTTATTTTCATTTTTCCAGGGTAGGCATAAGGGTGGGCCAGCAATAATTTTGGGTGGGCCAGGGCCCACCCTGGCCCACCCGTAGTTACGTGCCTGTAGTCCAGGCAAACCCAGTCTGCACACTGCACAAGCAAACCAGAGTATCTGTACTCTCTAGTTTGTGCAGGTGGAACTCTCAGCAGTTTTGGCCTTCAAAGGCAGGCAGACGAGACTGCAATTCTTGCTAGCAGTGAAGATCCGATAGCGGCTTATTAAGTGCTCTTAGCATGTGGTTAAAACATGAAGAATTAAAGTTAATCAGGCGAAATCGTCTCAAATCACTTTCACCGCAATTCGCCGCAAAAACGCCATACCAGTAAAAAAAATAAGTCAAGTACTTGGGACTACACCTAGACCAAAAAGTTACGTAGAAAAAACATCTTCAAGCAAAAAGAGAACAAATCCAAATTAAATTCAAGCAAATGTATTGGCTATTGGGTCGCAAATCACAATTATAAAGTAATAAAATTCTAGTTTACAAAGCAGTGTTGAAACCAATCTGGAGCTATGGTGTTCAGCTGTGGGGAAGCTCAAAACCGTCGAATGTCAAAATTATACAACGGATTCAAGCGAAGGTATTGCGTTGCATGGCGGATGCTCCGTGGTATGTCTCAAATGCAACATTACACGAAGATCTGAACATTCCCATGGCCGAAACAGAATCGAGAAGATTATGTAACACCTACCAGGTGGGCAGTCGGCCAACGCTGGCCATAGCGAAGGTCTGTCACCTCGGTAGAGCAGACAGGTCGTCTTGGGAGTGTAGCTGCCTGGCCTGCGTGGAAGATCTCAGGGGGTGTGGGGCTGGACAGACCGTGAGACCTGGTATTTATCTTAGGGGGCTTCCCGCGGTCTGTCTCGCATCACACTTGCGGTCGGAGTCTGTATTATTATTAACTCTCCGGGTCTGTTTTATGATTTGCCTTTCGACCAAAACACAAACGCTGTCCTCGAGTGGATGTGTCTTAAAACTCGAGCAGTTGAGCAGCTCAACGTCAAGCATGGGGAATTGCATAGGAAAGGGGGCCGCTCTGACCCACGTCATAACTTATAGGTGGTAACCCCTGCTGATCCAGCTTTCCGCTGGTGAAGGGCTGGGAGTAAGCCAACGGCGAGCCTCTGGGTTGCCTCTCTATGGTTCCACTGACGGATCGTTGCATCCTGCTCGCCCTATACCCGCGCGGACCCGGCGAAAGGCCAACGTGCGAGGCTGTTCGCTGCGAACGCAGAATTTAAATTGAAAAAAATGGTCTATATATTTTTTGTTATTCTCACAATGGCAACTGACGTCGATGATATGGACATGCGAATTACGTTTGGCAGATCTGGTCTATAAAATACTCCACCACCTTCCACTGCTGATACAACAGACGTCGATGATTTAGCTTCGATTACGTTTTTTAATCACAAAATTGAAATTTTGGAGGGTCGTCGATGGATGACTTCTCCACTCATGTGAATGTAATATGGGATTTGATCAATACTCGAATACGAAGTAGATTCTAAATATGCACATGTTCAATAAAAAGAAGGCAGGCAGAGAGTTCATTGTTCCGATTTACTAGTACAGTTAAGCCTGCTACCGATCCTCAGGTATGTTACTATGGCAGGCTTGTGCAAACTGGGTAGAACATTAGACCAGTAGTACAGGGTCTATCGGTTTCAACCTGGAAAAACGACATATGTGGCTGTAAATTTACAATTAGCTAGCCTTAAGAGTCTACATAAAGATATAAAAAAGTTTACCACTCCTAGAGGTGTGCAACATGAAGTAAATGTGCCCTCAACATTCAAAGAATACTAGCTCGAAAAGAAATGAGAATTTCGAAATTCTGATAAAGCTATTTAATAGAGCATGGAATTCTGAACAATTTATGAATCTATAAAAATTTTTGTACCAATAGTACTTTTCCAAAAAAACGCGATGAAAGACAAATAGGGATAAACCGTTAGAAATCTGAAAATTGGAAATTTTACAGCGTAGTGACTCACAAACATGTTTGCCATTTTGTAATTAATTGTCAGATCATCATTTCGAGTAAATTTTTGGAAAGAAGATGGTTTTAGCTTTAAATTGATGGGGATATTTTTTAATTTATTTATTTTCATTCCTGAAATTGTACTAGAAGTTTTATTTTTCATTTTTCTGACGACTCTTTACATATTAATGTACCATAAGCTACAGAGAGTTCAAATTTAAAAAATATTCTGGATATATGTTTTATAATATATTTGTAATGACATCATGCTACTAATTATGTTAAAACAATTTTCAGTTTTAAAAAAACACCCCTTAAATATTTCAACTTTTTAGAATTTTATTTTTTTCTTGTAATTAAATTTTTAAGAGGCAGCGTAAGATGGAAAAATGTAATTTCCAAAAAAATAAATATACGGTTTTGTAGGTAATTCATCGTGCTTTCAAATGGTGGATTTAAAATTTATTCTACTTCATGTACTTTCTATGAAATTAAGATGAAGTGCGCGCGTCTCAAAAAGGGCACTTTTATCGTAAGATTGACGGCATTTTTTTACGTAAACGTTATATCTTAAAAACGTTTGCGGATAATGAAAGAGGATATTTCAACGTTTCAGTTCATCATATTAAATATTGATTTCTGACTACCTGTTCCGAAAAAAGAACCCCGAAAAAACTGTTTTTTTCGATGATCCTGAACAAAAGGCAAAAACAAGCTACATTTCGTAAAACAACATATGTGGCTGAAAATTTGAAATAAGCTTGTATTGAAAGCCTAGAAAAAGAGACAAAAAAGTTTACCACTCTCAGAGGTGTGCAACATCGAGTGGAAGTGCCCTCAACTGTTAAAAGAGTAACTGGAAGCATAATGGAAAAATAGAAATTTGGTTATAGTCAATTTATAGAGAATTAAATTTTAAACAATTTTTATATCTATGAAATTTTCTGTATTTGCAATAGTTTTACAGTAAGCTATAAAAGAGACATTTATATAGCCTTAACATCAATGTAGAGCACAGGCTGGAAAAACAACATATGTGGCTGAAAATTTGAAATAAGGTAGTATTAAAAACCTAGAAAAAGAGGCAAAAAAGTTTACCACTCTCAGGGGTGTGCAACATGGAATAAATGTGTCCTCAACTGTTAAAAGAGTAACTGGAAGTGTAATAGAAAAATCTAAATTTTGTTTGGCCCAATTTATAGAGAATTAAATTCTAAACAATTTATATATCTATGAAATTTTCTGTTCTTTCAATAGTTGTACCATAAGCACCACGAAAGGAACATTTAGATAGCCTCTACATCAATTTCTATAAAAAAAAACTAAATAAATTAGTTTAAAATCTCAATTACATCTCTTTTTTATCTTTTCTATTCCTCCTCATTTACAGTAACCGCTAAATCGAAAAAAAATGTTAAAAAAGCAGAATGTTATTATTTTGGCAGCTGATTTAACAGTTTGCAGTTGTTAAACTACAATTTTGACATCATATTCGTAATCAGCGACCCCAAAAATATAAAGTACCATGTCCTTATCAAAAAATAATTAGATTTAAAAAAACGCCCCCTAAAAACAATATATGGGTGGGATCTACCCATGTTGCACACCCCTGACGACGGTAAACTTTTTAGCGTCTTGTAGTACATATCACATAATGCCCAAATCCAAATTTTCAACCACATATGTTTTATTTCCAGGTCGATGCCGATATTCGCCTTTGGGATCTGTACTACAGTGGTAAAGTGATAGTTCCAGCTTGCTTGCTCAGTTTTGACCTGCAGTAGTAAAAGCCTGAGCGTTTGTAGTGGGCTTTAGCTTTAATGAATTTAGAAAGTTGACAAATTTATTAATCACACAAATATTTTTAATTTGATAGACGTATAGTGATTGCCAAATGTAAGCGACCTGCGCAGAAAGCAAAATTGTGTACTACCTCATAACCAAGGTTACATAATACGTGAAAACCATTGTGGAAACAATGCTTGGGCGCTTTTTTCTACAGCTTTCTCACTTGCTTTTCTCTTCTGCGCATTTAAGGTCGCTTACGTTTGGCAACTCCTATATTATTTAGGGTTAACAAGACGTCTCCGTTTAAATCGAAAATTAGAGAAACAATCAAAAGCTTTTAGAAACACCCTGAATATTTTTAATATTGTGAAAACTGTGAGATGATAATCAAACACTAAATATTTTTATTTGTGATTGAGCACAAATCCAATTTCAAAAGCAACGTTTGTTTACCTCCTAAATAATAAATCCCCACCTATCGGGATTTAACATCAAACGTAAGGGAAGCTACGAAAATTTCTTATTATGTAGGTAGTTATAAATAAAAGACACCCTGACCTATAACTGAAAAATATACAATTACATCAAAAAGAAATATAAAAATACCGTGTGCAAAAATTTTAGTCAAAAATCAATACATGCCTAGCTGAGAAAATAATTGTTGCAGAACCTCAAGACTTTTTGCCCTATAAAATTTTTTTATAATTTCAAATTGTTTATAGTAATTTGCATTAATCAAATACGTTTTCATGGCCACATTAACATTTTATGTTTTCAAACGAAATGGCTCTGAACAAAGGTTAAAAATGTCGACAGTTGCAATAACAGTGCAGTAGTAAAAAAGTAAACTCAATTGATAAAAGTTTTCCTCCAAACTCAGTATCTAGAAAGCAAAAATCAGTCAAATTACATTTGTAACTCTTTTTATTGTCAAATCAAACGTTGAAAGCAATAGAAACATCATAGGTATCCAATACGTATTATTTAAATTGGAAATTTTTTCACAAATACCTACAAAGATTCCTTTTCTACAAAGGGAAAAAAGACAAAACTAAACTATTTTAAAACAAAAAATCTAGGAAAAAGTAAAAAATGTTTAGTATTGTTGGAAAAACAGAAGAGAAGATTAGATAAATCTTTTTTTTTTTGCTTTTTTTGCTTTTTTTACAAACCAGTGTTTGGTCCTAAGTCTAAAACATAAATTTTGGCGAAAAGGTTGTTGTACACAATTTCTATATACAGGGTATTCCAACGAAAAGTGGACACTTTTCAGATCTCTCAAAATAATTTTCTGTTTAAAAATCGTCGAGGGGTCTTTTGTACCTTGACTGCAGAGAGTGGACGTGGACAGCCCCTCGAAAATCACTTAGGAACGTCAACAAAAATAGATAGTAATTTTGTTTCCTCTAGCAGCATTCTGTTCATTCTGAATAATTTTGTCAACATGCTGGTTGACATTACTACTGAGAAACTGAGGCAGTGCGTTTCTATTTTCAAAATTAAAACTTCGTTCCGCTACGTCCGTTGACCGCATGGAAACTGAGAAGTTTATAAAAGAGCCACAAAGCAGTGCCAGTCTTACAAAATAAAAATTTGTCAAAAGAGTAACTCTCAACAGGTTCGTTAATAATTGCTCTTGTTATTAATGTTTTTTTCTTTGTTACTGATGACTGATCAGTCAGTTTTTGGATGAACATTCTGCCTCAAACTGTTGACCACTGTTTTTAAAACACCTTGTATACAAAAATTGAATAGCGTAATCTGTAATGAGTGAGGCGTCAAATATAGCATAGTGCCATTTGAAATTTTAAGAGAGCACACGTTTTTGATTTCTACTGGATAAAATGTCTCCCCTTTTTCGTATTTTTGTTGACAGATCTAAAGCTATTTAAAAAAACTACTTTGAGAAATACTAAAAGTTTGAGAGATTGTGGGGGATGACTACTTTTCAGTTGAAAAACCTTGTATGTAGTTGTAGGTATAGTTATAAAAATATAATTAATATTTCACCAAAGATCTTTGGGGAGCTGTTCACCTAACAAATAAATTTCCTGGTGATAAGAGTTACGTGAATATATTCCCAAAAGAATTACATAACTTGTTACCACTTTGAACAAAATTATTTTTCTTCTCGTTTGATCACTTTCCTTTATTGCCATGTTTTCCGCATCTACGTTTTAATTTCTTTCACATTCTAATAGGACATAAGACCTCACAGAAGAAAGAAATTTGATAATTTAATTTAAGAAGTATGGTATCTAATAATGATTTTCTTTTAAAATTTATTAACCTGCTTTTGGTATTTTATAAATAAGAAAGGTCACTGATTTTATGCGATTTGCAAATAAAACCTCTCGGTAGTCAACAAATAATGTCCTTCTGCATTAGGTTATACAGATTAATAATAACAATTTATTATTAGCTACTTTGTCAATTATAAAAAACAAACTTCTATTGGTAACAATTAATGAATGAAATAACCCAACAGCCATACAAAATTCAAACTGATTCTCTTCATAAAATATTTCGTGTTCTTCGACATTGCACGCCCTTTGATAATTTATTTAAATGTTAGTGCTGCTGAAAAATTTATTGTGTATCGAAACTTTTATCTGCAAATGATAGATACAATAAAAGTTTATAATTTTTACAAACCAAACAAACAAAATTACCAATTGCAAATACATACATAGTTTTCAGTTTGTGCTAAAGTGTAATGAAATGCAGCTAGTAATTTTAGTTGTTGAAAACATCTTTGATAAAATCAAAAATTTTTGAAAGTATTGCCGGAACTCAGGGGAAACTATAAAAAATTATTTTCACTTTCTAGAACGCAAAACTAGATGATCGGCAAAATCAAAACTTAGACAGTCCTACTACTAGGACAATAATTTGTTAGGTTAAAAGGGGTGAAAATAGATTTCTTGCCACTAACTCAAAAATTATTCAGTCTAGCTCATTGAATTTCTCTTATTTTTAATGCTTTCTGTCTCGCTATTATAAATTAATACTAGCGAGCACCCCCGTCGAAATCGATGAAGTTTCTGAAGATATGAATGGGTTAGAAAAATATAAAATGATAAAAGGATAAAATGCTACTTACGTTACCAAACCCCCTAGTAATCAAAATATCTGATTTCCTTATTAAATAACATATACTATCCTTTTCCTTACAACATTTTGAACTACTAATTAGTTACTTCACAAATTAATGAGTAATGAGGTAATGACTCATTTAAAGTATGAACAAAATCAGAAAACACGTTGACTATCTAATAAAAAAATAATAAAACTAACCTTAAAGATGACTAAGCCAAAGAGGTGAACTTAAAAACCCGTCTCAAAAATCCAAAAGGTACAAAAGCACGAAACATAATTAAAAATGCAGGCACCGACCTGACCATATCGCGTATTAGAAACGTACTGTGGAATAAAATAGAATAGAGTAGAATAAAATTTTATCACAATGATCAAATGTGCCAAGACCTTATCGTATAAAACCAAATATCTACGTTTATTCTCATTTATAATTTTCAAAATTGGATTATTTTAAATTATAAAATTTAATGTTAGAAAAATGAAATTTTAAAAAATTATTATATAATGCACCTACACCGATGATTGTTGTTAAATGTACAAAATAGGCGTATTCGTAATTTAACGTTATCGAACTTTGTTAAAATGGGGAGATAAGGATAAGATTACTACGCGTACCAATTTATTATTTAAAAAAATGTATGAAATTGGTAATTTGAAAAAAATAATTAGTGCTGACATATCTGTGGGTCGAGAGCTTCAATTTAAAAAAAAATTATCAAAATCGGTCCAGTTGAAGTAGGCTATTATTATATATCAATAAAAGGCTTCGCGTTTCAAATATATGGATTAACCATCTTTTTATCAATCATCTAACAGACTACCTCACAAGAGAAAAATTGAGTTGATAAAATCTCCAACTCTTGAATTTAAAAATCATTTTTTCTTAAATTATTCAAACTAGTGTTATCATTTTTTCTGATCATATTTGTCAATCTAAAGTAAAGACATCCCTATAATTTAAATTATAATTAAATCTAAAATTTGTTATCGAAGGTTTTAACAATAATTATCTTCTACACAGAGGTGGAGGTGCAACAAAATAGTTAATTGCTTATTCTTATCCCAAATAATTATGTTGATATTTTGGGTGGGATAATTATAAAATGGAAAACTAAGAAAAGTAGGTACCTAAAATATCTTATTTGATATTGTAAATCACATAATTTTAATTCATCATATCGCAATTACTTATTCAAAAGAGTGTAAGACGAATTTTGAAAAAAAGATTTTGTTCAACAAAATGTGTTCTTATTAGTGCCTTTTATTACCGCTTCTTGAAGTGAGCAGGAAAATAACTCATTTCAAAAAATGTACGTTTATGATAAAAAAAATTTGTTACTTTTTGTGACTATTCGCGGTGAGAGCAAAATAATAATAGTAGGGGAGAGTGGGGTGTAATGATCCCTCTAAGAAAGAATGCCTCATAGAGGAACTAAAGTAAGTGTTAAAAAAGCGGATCTTTTTATAAAAGAAAGAGTATAGTTTACTTAAACTTTAGGCAAAGTCATTTGGGTCAAATGATTAAAGAGCTTTTGTAACAATGGACATAATGCTCACCCAGCAAAAGGATCATTTTACCCCAAAGGTGAGGGTAAAATGATTCCTTCAATCGGGTAAAACGATCCCACACTGAATAATGGTGCCTACCTACCTAATTATGAATGAGTTTCATAATTATAAGCATAACAACATTTTAGGAAAGTCTTAAAAGTCTTAAAATTATTAGTAAAGTTATGTTTTTACGCATTTGATTAATATTATAAAACAATTCCCCTAGAAGTGGGGTATAATAATCCTGGGATCATTATGGACTACGAACAGGGGATCGTTTTGCCCCAAATGCACTTAGTGAATCTAATCTAACCTACAAATTTTCAATGAGGAAATACGCGTGTAACTATCAAGGATTTCTAAAGTCCAAATATACCATAACAAGTTGTACACACATCCGATTCAATAAATAACACTACGTAGGTTTAATACAAAATTTAAAAAGCTCTTACCTTATGTCAGTGTGTGAAAAAACAAACAAAAGAAAATATCCGTTATACGAGAGTCTAAGAACTTACTACATGAATTACACGTTTAAACATCTTGAACTATGACATTCTACCACGTCAACCTAGATGACACCTTTGGTTTCCTTAATAATTGGTGTGATCGTTTTACCTGAAGGGATCATTATACCCCACTCTCCCCTACATACATTTTAGAGGTAGCGTTTTAGACTTTTTACACATTTTTTCATATTTTTGCAATTATTTCGAAAACTTATAGTTATAAAGAGTCAAAAATTGAAGAGGGAAAAATTATACGAAAAGCATCTTATTTAGGATTTAAAAAAAATTTAATAGTCATGTAGAAAAATCTTATTGAAGGTTATCCTATTTTGTGCGTTCTGCAGTACCTACTCATGGGTTGCTCGTGAAAGTGATACTGTATGCCCTATTTTACGTTATTGGAAATTAGAAATTACTCATTACCTATCAGATCTAGAAAAAACTAAAAATATGTGGTTAAAGAGGACATTTTCAACTTTACATTACATGCAATTAATGAATATAACATAACCCAATTTTTCTAAAAACATAAAAATCTCGCAAAGTGATTCTGGAAATTAAAAATCCGTACAAGATTTATCTTCATGATGATGTATACTTTAATGTCTTTTTAAATATTTTGCTTAGGTACTACATAGTTTTTGAGATACTTGCAAAAATATAAGAAAAAGTGTAATTTTAGAAATTCAAATCTCCGGCACTCACTGAGCCCCCCTTGGAGAGGTGGGGACTTTTAGTATGATAATAAGGGCTCTAAGTATTTAACAATGGCGAATGCTATTTTGTCCCTGGTCCAATCTTAAATGCACTTAAGTAACGTTTGTTTTGAAATAAATCAATTTGACGTGTTTAACAGTTTTTTAATAATCCTGATGGGAAAATAAATATTTCCATTATTCCAAACTTTGACATGCACTGTATTAAGCAGGGATATCTTAAAATGGAGAAGGGTGAAACAAAAGGAAGATAAATACAAACGAAAAATCCTGTAGAAAGGCACTTGCTTGAGATGATGGCAAAACCATCGTAGAAGGTAGCATAATAATTAATGGCACCATGGTACGAGATAGAAGCATAAATGCAGAAAAAGGAAAGAAAACTGTCAACTTCAAGTAAGTTCAAAAATTGAAGAATAAAGAACGTTATGTAAAAAATCCTACCTTTTATCCTGATTGTTGGCCCTTTTATCTCTTCTTATTTCGAATATGATGGAAACACTACAATAATGGCTTTAGCAAATTTATTTTTACATAATTTACTATTATTTGAAATTAACACAGTACAACTAGCACGAATAGATTCTAAATGTATACTAATTTAACAATAACGATAAAGTAAAAGCAAAGCGAGATTTGATTTTGTTATCAACATCTGCGATATCTACCATACGAACTTTTAATAATTTATTTATTTATTCAAAATTCAATTTTGTCGTTTCATTTACGTATGCTTTGTGTGTAAACTAAATAAAATAATTAAACTTTATACAGGGTAATTCTTTATAAGTGTCATTACTCATTAGTCATTACCTACATGACTAAATAAGACGATTGAGCCACTCTCTTGGAGATACAGACCTCTAAAGCCTTAACCTTTTGAATATTGTGCTTTTTAATGAGTGAATTGCTTGCGCTACTACGAAGGGCAAAATTTTGGGAACGAAACCGTTTTTGTTACTTAGAGAAAATATGTACTGTCCTATAGACCATTCATGTAAGGGGCCTTCTCTCTTGATACAATCAGAATTCATGACATTTCGTCTGCCAAACTCCTTGAGATTCTCCTAAGTTTAGCTTATAACTTGAGAATCACTACAGGAATGTAGTTGGGGTTGCTAAAAGAGTAAACAATGGGCAATGAGGTCGATTTTAGTGGTCTAGGTGTATCAAGTAAATACCTCTCTTATCACAATTCAATTGCAATTCTAAACCACCCTTAATTGAATTTAGTTAGTTTTTTTAAAGTGTTCTCTGCGTAAGTTAGTTTTTGAGCACCTTAAACTATTAAAAACGTTCTGAATATTATTTTTTATTTTAATTAAAACAAAATATATAATAAAACATAACTGATAGAATGACTAAAGTTGAATATAAATATTTTTAAATAAACGGGTTGCTCCCTTAAAGGTGTAGCACCCCCAAATAATTCATTAATAGGTACGAAGATATACAATACATTATTGACTAAAATATTGATAGAGAAAATATATTAATCTATATCAGTCTTTCTTACTAATTCAATAAATATTAATTACATCCTAATAACATTTACTTCTTTTGTGATGCATTAAATTTAAAATTCATAAATAATTTCCTGTAATAATAATAATATTCCCTTATAAGATGTTTTTTTACAAAATAATTTCAGGTATAGAAAATTATCAAAAATTCTTGTTAGTACTCATAAAACGTTGGAACGAATTTACAAAACTCAATACAAAGAGTCATCTCAATATGACATTATCATAAAAGTCTTTTCCTTCACGTGATGTCGAGTGTCGCTTAAATAAATTCCAAGTTAATCGTTTGTGGTTTGTATGTTGAGCAACTGATCCTGAAGGACTCGATGTGCCACTCGAAACTCCCGAACTACTACTATGTGTCGATATTGACCCTTTGTGTGATTTGGAAGGCTAAAATTTGAATTTAATGAATATCACGAGCCATTTCAAAGACTTGACTTGTACCTTTAAATAATTTCTATCCATCGGAGTAACTAATTTAAGTGTTAGAGAATCGCCTGCATTTTTTATTAGTGAAACGATTTCATCGTGTGAAAACCATTTTACATCCTTCTCACAAATTGATACAATAAAGTCGCCTTCTTTAACACCACCAAACTGAAATTTAAATAATTAATTAAATTATAATTATAGTGCGTTAGAATTTGTTTACTTCGGCGAGGGAATTTGATTCAACATTTGTAATTATAACTGGTGCATCTCCTCTTACAGAAAATCCAAAACCATCGCTATTTCTTCCCCTATGTAGTTGTATTAAACGGGGTGCGGTCCAGTGTCTTTTTGCAGAAAATATTGCTATCGGACCTAAAGTTCTAAATAAATCGCTTACTTTATATTGAGCAAAATCGGGCGTTGTTAAAGATAATTGAAACTTTGTGGATGCTAAAAAGTTGAAATTTAGAAATTAATGGAAAAGTTTGGGGTTTATATACCTTGGACGTCTGGTGGATCGAGTAAATCCCTAAAATCGTCTTCGTGTTCGTTTGCTGTAAACGCTTGAAGACCTTGCCTGTGAACGTTTCTCAAAACAGATGTTAAGGCTTGTTTAGTTTTTAATTCACGACACATACGCTGTAACCGTTGACATTCTTCGTGTAAAACTAGTGCTTCGCGTAAATGTGCTTTACCTAAAATGGAATAATTACAAAAATAATAACCACTTACTAATGTAACTTATTGTACCCAATAGTCTTCTCTCCGATTCATCTTTGGGCATGCGAATATTCAACTGCGTCGAACAAGTTTCGCCGTGTAAAAATTGTAAAATGTCTTTGGTAGTTGGTGACATGTGAGCGGCTTCTTTGTGCAAAACACCAGTTGCTGCATGAAAATGAGCCATACCGTTAAAATATTCGCGTTTAATTTGAATTAACGATATCCAACTATAAGGTACATAATCGCGTACAGTATCGTGCGATATGCACTGATAAACGTTGGCATAACATTGAGATAGTTGAGAAGCCTCTTGTGCCAAATCCAACCAAATATCTATAGGTCGATTTTCTCTAGACTGAAGTTCTAACTTTTCGAGCAAACACTCCCTCGCTTGAGCTAACATTAGTTGTACTAACATCTCCAACATTTCAGGTCCCAAATCCATCGAAGGAGCATTCGTAAAATTTTCATGAATGTACTTAAAAGTTCCAGCAGCTCTTAAAAAACTATCTACAGCCGAATCCAACCCTTTCGATGTACAACGATCTTGTTTAGTTCCAATTTGAGTATAAATTGCTCCTATGTTAAACAAAACGCAAGCTTTTTCGAAAGCTACTGTTCTTTGACACGATGGCACACCTAAAACAAATTACCATTAATTAAACGCAACTTAACAACTTAATTACCTCTTACCAGTTAACGAATCGAACCACTCAAAATAAATACCTAAAGATCTATCTGGTGGAAAGAAACGCCTTTCTACAAAATAAAGATGATTGTAGTACCTAAATAATAAAGCAACTCCCGAGTTATCTCTTAAAGGCGTTCTCATAGCCTGTAACATAAAAAAAATTGTTAAATCATCAAATAACAACAAAATAATCAATTAAATACTAACTTGTCTTGTATCCATAAATTCACTTATGGCATCTTCGTACTGACTTGCATCTTCGCTGTAATGTTCCAAGATGAAATCTTTAAACGGATCTCTAAAGTCTATATCTTTAGTTTCTTTTAATCCGAGAGGAATCATAGGCATGACTGAATCTGTGCTGTAATAAAATAATTTAACTGTTAGTTTATTAGTTTATAAGTGCGGATTTATGATTTGAATGGAAAAAGAAAAAAACATACAAAATATACATCGTCGCTTATATTAAAGCTCAGAATTAATATTTCCTCTTCGAGTGCCTTTATTTTGATTTATTCATAACATAAAAATTTTTAAATTGCAAAACTTGAATTTACAATTTTATATAAATAGTATTGTAGATTAAAACTTTATTTTAGAATTTATAGGCAATAAATATTTATTGATATTACATCACGATTTTATACTTTGCCTATTATAAAATTTGTTCTGCGCGTTCTTCGCGAAGATCGGAAGAGTTGGGATTTTTTTCAAACTGGAATAATATCGTGTGGCGAATGTTCAATTTCTAATAAATATTTCCGTATACTTTGTACGTTGATTATAATTTATAAAATATTTAAAATTGTTTTAATAAAAATATTAAAAGCGAAATCAATATTTTTAGGTTATTCCTCATTGTATGTTGCTATCACTTTTACTGTACGACTATCTAAAATTACAATTATCTAAATAATTTAATAATGTCCATTGTTTTGTCAGGAACTTAAGGAAATATTCACCACAACGTAAGATGTATAATGAAAAATTCGTATGGATAATAGGCATAATTTTCAGGCATATATGCCTGGAAAGGGATAAAAAAGCCTTTCTTTCATCAACTAATGCGTGGCTTTAGCTCTCAGACGTTTTTTACTCTTTGATAACAAACAAACCAGCAGAGATACAACTGCCATCAAGCATAACCAACAAGCTCTTGAACCCCATTAAGAGTAGGGATCTGCTTGAAAAGGCGCACTAGACAAGGATACGGATGCACAATTAGGTCCTAGCCATGGTGTTAATGTTAATGGTAATATAATATGTATATTACCACCATAGACCCTAGCGACCGCAAAGTAGGGTCTGTAATCATCCCTTAACAAATAAATTCATTTCAAACGACTTCGCTACACAAAATAACAAAAAAACACAAAGATGAAGGAGGGAAATTTTATATTTTTCATATCTCAGCTTAGGCTTAGACGACATACGACATTATTTAGAGCATAACGAGAGAAGAATAATGTGGTTATAGGGGTGGAGCCTGGAGATAATGGATAATATTTTGAAGTACAAAGATATTTTCTTTGCAATACTGGCATGTTTCAGCTTCAGTTTTACTAATTTCCAGAAATCTTATTGGAGATAGATGTCTAAATATGAAGCTTTTTCTGAGAATGCTTAAATGTCATCTTTTCTTTCCTAGTTGTAGTACCATTTTAATATTGGGCCCTCCTCGTTTAGCCGTGTTAAGCGCGTAACTGTGTAATCACGAATACAAAAGACCTATCATAGAGTTCAAAACAGTGCTGGATTATCCACGAAACTCATGAAACGCACGCTTCAGAGCCCAGTGTTGTAAAAGGACCGGAGGAAAGGAAATAACTCAAAAAATTTCCTTTACTATTTTACTTGAGACAAAAGGGTTTTTTCAGCGATTTTTGGGGGCGAATATCTCAAATACTATTAGGAATATAGAACAAATGAAGAGAAACAATTTGATAGGAAATTGAAGACTTTCATTTTATTGAGAATAATTTTTTCCCTAAGACCAACCGTTTTCGAGATATAAGCGAAACTCTTAGAAACAGAACTTTTACATCCCTCCCGCCCTTAGATCCATGTAGCTAGGGCCGAGGACTTTTAGACGCTTTTAGTATTTCTACCTCCTAAACACATACTTAATCCCTAAACACATTCCTAAAAGAATCCACCCTCTTTCATGTGCTCTAAAACTCTTTCGTTGACTCGACTATAAATAAACATTTGTTTTGTGAACTGCAGTGTATTTTTGTAGAGGCTCAAAAATAATTAGCGCCTCAGACCTCAACCTTCATTGATCCGGCTCTGAATCCAAACCAGGGAAAGTGAGTAAAATCCTTTTAAATAGTTATTTAGTGTTCAAGAACATAATGTAGCTACTTAATGGCTGAGCGGGATTGCGAGGGAAGCCAATAAAGAAGGCAAGTCTAAGCATAACCCAAGAAACTCTAATTATGTAACATAAATGCTGTTCTTTTTCTTTATTATCGTTAAAAGCTGCCATAATTGTCTTAGTCATACAGTTATATCTAAAGATATCCACTTGGGGGCCTAGCATGTTTCCAGACCTCGTCGGATGAGTACAAACGATAGGGTTGGGAGCACAAACATGCACACGCGAAGTACAAACAATAAAGCCTATTTTGAAAACAAAGTTCCAAATGGAGGGCTTAGAGTTTCTTTAAACTTCCTCAACCCCTCGGCAACTCGGTGACGGAGAGAGCACAAACGACCGAGATGAAATCACAAACGATTAAACCTATTTTGAAACCGAAATTGCAAATAGAGAGCTAGCATGTCTCCATTCCCCCTCTTACTCCGTATCTCGGTAACAGAGAGAGCTCAAACGACCGGAATAAAAGCACAAACGACGTACAAACGATTACGCTTATTTTAAAACCAAAATTCCAAATGGTTCACTTCACTCCACAATACTTAAGTAACAGAAAAAGCATAAATGACTAGAATAAAAGCACAAACGTGCACAAACGAAACTCAAACGATTTTAGTTTATTTTGACACCGAAATTCCAAATAGGGGGAGGGGGGGCTAGCATGCCGTATCTAAATCTCTGAAATGATGAAAGCACAAACGACGAGATTAAAAGCACAAACCATTGCACCCACTTTCGATATCAAATGAGAAACAGGGAAGCCAGTGACACAGATCGTATCTGCTACACTTCAAGGGTCATCAAGGAAACAGGGGTTCGTTTCCTTTGTTTAAGTCAAGGAGCAGAAGACTCGGTTGCTACATCTATTGACCTGTTTCGTTCTAACTCCTTCGATCCGCTGGAATAACTCTACTACTGTAAGTTCGCCTAAACACTATTACATCGCTATAAAAATGTTAATTTTTATCTACGGTTGTCTTGTGAGAGCCTCTGAGCCATAGATAGCACTCTCATTGAACGCTTTCGAATAAACATAACCATCTGTAAATAAATGGTTTTCGCTAACAGCTCCAGCAGCACAATATCTTATAAAGTGGATGAAACACATGCAGTATGTGCTATGTTAGTGCCTTGCGTTAGCAAAAATCAAAGAGTTCATGTTAGGGGCCTAACATGGTCACTATCGGCGATAATTGATCCTCTGCAGTGTCCATTCAATAAAGGTTGTGGTGCACCTCGCAATTTTTTGCGACGCTAGAATGCGAGATTCTTGCAATTCTGAGAGACTCGCTTGAAGCCCTAGTTAAGAACTGAAGAGCCAGGCGAAGTTTTTATAAGGACAGTAAATGTGATTAAAAAGTAGCCTTTTTAGTGGATTAGAACTTCAGTTTACGTTCAAATCTAAAACTCCTATACAAGTTAAAATTTTGCATAAAAGTAGAGGGTTTGGCTCTAACCACGATTGTTAATCGCTTCCTTTCAAAATTAAGGTTGTAGAATTCGATTTAAAAGTCTATTTCTTTAAAAAACACAATGCTAAGACTTTTCAGGGACAAAACATGAGGACATGAGAACGAAGTTTTTGACTAAAATTGGTAAAAAAATGAGAAATATTTTGGCTCTCGAACAGAAATAATAGAACATAGACTAGTGATAAATGATTACAACACCCACCTCGGAATAGGCAATGGTCGTATTCCTCAACAAATGGCCTAAACGACGAAAAAGTACTTGTCTGTCATGTCACAGTCTCACAGTGAATGGATTGATTCTAACATAAGCAGATAGAAATTTGAAAAATAAACGAACAACAAAATATGAACGTCATAATACAAAATCTTATAAATAAGATTGTATCAAGAAGGCTTACAAATGTTTATTGCTTTACATTGTAAGTGCGGAAATAAATGACAGAACTAACTGTCACAATATAAACATTCCTCACCTTTCTCGGTGCAATCTTAGCTTGATCGCACGGTATACTAACATCACATTCCTTGGCCATCAAGAGCAAAAATTTTACTAAAGAATTGAAAATTCTTGAAAAATTTATCAGAAATCAAAGCACCAAGCAACACTGCTATTATGAATGAATGAAATAAGGAATTTCCATCAATCAAATTAAACGTGCCCAATAGCACAACAACGATTATGTAGTAATAAAACAGGTAAAAATAGTGTGCCCCAAGTAATGTGCAGTAAAATTCTTGACGTTTTCTTTAATTTTCATCTCAAATCGAGGTTAGTGGGTAAAGTAGCTATAACAATTGCAATTTTATTTAACATAAATTAACACCGTATATGTAATGTAATAACAACTTTGTTTTCTGCAATCAGTGTTAAGTGTAGGTACTACAGGTAGGTGTTAGTTGGAAGATCGAAGGCCATCGAAACAGGTAGGAAATTATATTAACACATTTCTCATCTTGCCTTAAGCAATTTGGTAGCCTGACCTACATTTATAAATTGCTGTTTCTTTACTTCGGCAATCATAAGAAGAATTTATTAAAGCTAACTGTATTTTTTTAAAAAGATTTGTTACCGAGACGATTTTAAGAGACGTAAAAATTTTATTTACGAATTAAAACAAACCTGTCGCTTTGATAAAGCTCCACCGATGAATTTAATTCGGCAAGTTGTTCCTTTAATAGTTGCAAATTGGAATTGACGAAACTAAGTTCTAAGGCCACAGTTTCCCTTAATTTCCTATTTGTTGTTGCTTTGAAAAGATTTTCAGCTCCAGCTCTTAACCTCAGCTCTTTATTAATTTCTTGATTTAATTTCGAACGCTTATTTTGTAATTTTCCCCTACATGTCGCAACTCTCGGATCTGACCCCTGGAAAAAAAGAAAAACTATTAGAATTGACTGTTTCACCTATTTACGCACACACCGATAGGTCCATTGAATTGAACAGATCGTAACAAAGTCTAATTTTATTCCGTTAGTAGCGTGCTTGAGTTAAAGTTAATTATAATAATAAAGCGTAAATAATATCAAAGCCAATATAATGGTGGAAGCAATCAGGAAACAACTTATTAGATTGTAACCGCTGATATATTAAAAAGATTTATATGTTATCATTTTGATAATATCGCTAATTTAATATAAGAATTAATACATTTGAAGGGTATTAATTGCTTGCGTTAATTAACTTCTTATATGCCAATTTAACGTAAATTATAATTAATTAGTTATTAGGTGGGTTATTTTTTTTAACTTGGAATGTTTAATTGTGGGAGTTTGTAATTGCAGATCAATTTACTGATTACAACAAGGATAATCTTTTTGCAAAATCTTCTAATTTACGTTTTTGTGCTGGAAGAAAAGTTTCTACTGTATAACTAAAATAATCGCAATCACGGTGTGCGTTCTTTCGACCAAAGTTATTTAATTCATTTAATATGTTAATTGGTGGTAGCAAAATTTTTGTTTTTCCAATAGCTTACCATAATATTAAGATTTATATCTTGTAATGAAAAACTGAAACTATTACTACTACAACTAGGTAGTTGCACCCACTTCAACATTATGCAACACGACTAACTGTTGAAACATTATTAAAGTCAGTGCACAATACAAAATATGCACAATCAACTACCATCAATAAATAAGAAGTGCAAAGAAATATATAAGTACAGCTGTTTAAAAAATTATACGACTGTACACATAACAGTACCCAACAACATCTTATTGAATAAATATATTCTAAACCATGTAATTAGTTCGTATTACCGTTTTAGAAATTTTTAGTTAACGATTTAAAATTAAGATAATGTAACAAAAATATCCTATTTTCTCAAATTAACCGTCCGATTTTAAATATTCACTATACAATTACCATTTAATCGAAAATTATTTTCCATTTAATGGTCAAATAAATTAGAAATCGAATTGATTACGTAACGATAAACGTCGATTTTAAAGTTTTCCACCACGACGTCTTGTCGAGCTTTAACACGGTGCAAACTAAAAATTAGCAATAAAATGAAAAATTAGAGCATTAAGTTCAGGATTTCTTGTTAATATAAATATAATTTAATGAGCAAAGTTAATTAGAATTAACGCTACTGATTAAATCTGCCCCATAAATATTAACTTTACCTACATAAATTGAATATTTGAAGAGAATTTGTTTTCATTTACACTCTTAAAAAAATAGTGTGGGTGAATTACAAAAATAATGATGATATGTAGTGCGTATAAGTGTTACAATTTTCTATTTTGACCAAGATACTCTATAAATGAATCGATCATTAAATGTTTAAAAAAATTCTTCTGTAAACTCCATAAAGTACCCATCTACATGAGACTCATTATTATCATCTTTTTATAAATGATTATATGTAGGTACCTGATGTAAACCTAATATAAATTTTCCTACATGCATTTTCTTGCAACATTCCAAAAGCGATTTAAATGAAAATTGTCTTACTCCGTGGCCATATGTCAGGGCACCATACTTTGCATTCTCCCTAGCACCGCACATCGCCAAAAAAAAATAAAGAATTATTTTATGGGAAATTAGCACACTCAAGCACCGACTCTCGCATTGAATAAAAAAAGAGCCCCTACTCTACCAGGAAAGAGCGTTTTAGCTAATAATATGGATTGCGATGGACGAGTAAATAATATAGTGATTCCCGGTCAATTGCACTAGCTGCTCGGAATCGTCAGTGAACCAATGATTAAAGACTTTATTCTGTGTTCTTTATTCTCATTGGTTCACTGACGGTTCCGAGCAGCTAGTGCAAGTCAAAAGAACAAGCCTATTGATTTTGCAAAAGCGGTGCCAAAAAATTTGATAGTAAAAATTGGATCGTATATGAAAAAAGGTTGAGAAACACTGAGTACAGTAGTGGAAGTTGAAACTTCGATGAAGAACTACTTGAGGTTACCAATCTCCACTGTATTACCATGTATGTATACATATCATCAACGATCTCAATAATGACATATGGGAAGAAATACCTCTAGAAGGAATGTGTTTACTTTGGTCTGATAATAAAAACTTAAGCATTCAAGGAGCGGGTTATGGCTCATAGTTATGAACCTTGACGGATATGTCAAAGGAAAGAGTTAGCTAGTACTAGAGGTAGCTAGATCATCAAAGATCTCAAGAGTGACATATGGGAAGAAATAGCTCTGGAAGGAATATGCTTACTTTGGTCTGGTGATAAAGACTTAAATATTTGAGGAGCGGGTTATGGCTCATGACCCTTGACGGATATGTCAAAGGAAAGAGGTAGCTGTTATTCCATGTTCCTTATATCATCAAAGATCTCAAGAGTGACATATGGGAAGAAATAGCTCTGGAAGGAATATGCTTACTTTGGTCTGGTGATAAAGACTTAAGCAATCGAGAAGCGGCTTATGACTTTTATGACCCTTGATGTATAGGTCAAAGAAAAGAGATAGCTGGTACTCCAAGTTCCTAATATCATCAAAGATCTCAAGAATAACATACGGAGAGAAATACCTCTAGAAGGAATATGTTTACTTTGGTCTAGTGATAAAGACTTAAACATTCGAGGAGCGGGTTATGGCTCATAGTTATGAACCTTGACGGATATGTCAAAGGAAAGAGTTAGCTAGTACTTCAGGTTCCTAATATCATCAAAGATCTCAAGAGTGACATATGGGAAGAAATAGCTCTGGAAGGAATATGCTTACTTTGGTCTGGTGATAAAGACTTAAATATTTGAGGAGCGGGTTATGGCTCATGACCCTTGACGGATATGTCAAAGGAAAGAGGTAGCTGTTACTCCATGTTCCTTATATCATCAAAGATCTCAAGATTGACATATGGGAAGAAATAGCTCTGGAAGGAATATGCTTACTTTGGTCTGGTGATAAAGACTTAAGCAATCGAGAAGCGGCTTATGACTTTTATGACCCTTGATGTATAGGTCAAAGAAAAGAGATAGCTGGTACTCCAAGTTCCTAATATCATCAAAGATCTCAAGAATAACATACGGAGAGAAATACCTCTAGAAGGAATATGTTTACTTTGGTCTGGTGATAAAGACTTAAACATTCGAGGAGCGGGTTATGGCTCATGACCTTTGACGGATATGTCAAAGGAAGGAGATAGCTGTTACTCCAGGTTCCTTATATCATCAAAGATCTCAAGAATGACATATCGGAAGAAATATCTCTGGAAGAAATATGTTTACTTTGGTCTGGTGATAAAGACTTAAACATTCGAGGAGCGGGTTATGGCTCATGACCCTTGACAGATATGTCAAAGGAAAGAGATAGCTGTTACTCCAGGTTCCTTATATCATCAAAGATCTCAAGATTGACATATGGGAAGAAACACCTCTGGAAGGAATATGTTTACTTTGGTCTGGTGATAAAGACTTAAGATAGGTCAAAGAAAAGAGATAGCTGGTACTCCAGGTTCCTAATAGCATCAAAGATCTCAAGAATAACATACGGGGAGAAATAACTCTAGAAGGAATATGTTTAGTTTGGTCTGGATAGAGATAGCTGATACTTCAGGTAAGGGCTTTCTTAGAGCGTTAGGTTAGCTCCTTATCACCAGAAAAAAACTAAAGACCAGTATTTCAATCGAGGTTTAAAGTTAAGCGTAGCTTTAAGGTGACGTGTAATTAATAGAAATGCACTAAATTGTAGTCAAGTTCAGCTTAAGGGTACACGTTGGTTTAAACTTATTTTTTTAGGAAGGAATAAGAAAAGGCGACTTTTCTTAAATAAAAGCAAATCGCGTTACCATAGCAACAAACAACAACTTATTAAAAGTGCATTTTTTGAAGAAGATGCTGACTTTTTAAGCAGGCATGTTACTATAGATGAACCTTGAGCAGATTTCTACGATCCAGAAGCAAAGCAGCAATCTATGGAGTGGAAGCGATCTGGTTCTCCAAAGCCGAAGAAGTTCAGCGCTCAAAAATCTGCTAGAAAGGTTAATGTCTCAATTTTTTGGGATTTTCGTGGAGTAATAAATTATAATCGATTATCTTGATAATAGGTGAACTATAACAAAGACGCGGAATGTTGGCTAAAGGTGTCTTGTTTTAGTAAGACAATGTTCCAGCACAGAAATCACACATTGAAATGGAGACAGTTCGTGATTTGGGTTTTGAATTGCTTGAACCAAGTCTTGTTATACGCCGGGTCTGGCTCCCTCGGGGTACTATCGCCTCCCTTAAATGAAAAGGAGTCTGAAACGCATAAATTTTCTTCGAATGAGGATGTAATAGACGCCGTGGAGAGCTGGTTTGCAGAACAAGATAAAAATTTATTTTAAGCAACGACTACTTTAACTACAACTTAAATTTAACTGTAACTCTTGCAAATGGTCCTAAAGAGGAGATTTTGTAGAATAATAAATTATTTTTAGTTTAAAATTTTTGTTGTTTCTAAGTAGACTTTATCAATACCCCATCGTAGGTTTAAACTTATATTATATTTTTTCGGCTTAAATCTGCTACAAGAACCCAGACAAATCAGCCTCACGAATCGGATAAATGGAAACTACAGACGACAAAACTTACGGAAAAGGTCGACAAATTTTGGAATGTGGACTACACTTAAATAATTTTGCAAAATTTTTGGCAACGTTTAAGAAATGGGTAAAAACCGTGACTTATTTTAATGCAATTAAGACGGGACTTCTAACTGTTAGGTACCAATTTAAATAATTTATAATAAACGATTAGAAAAAACTTATTGTGGTAGGTTAAAAGTAACGTAGGTAAAGTACCTACTTCCTACTTTTACTCACATGAAAATTTCTAATTATCTAACTATTCAGAAACCTACCCTAAAGCCGTTATGTCATGTGTATCTTTAAAAAATTAACGAAAGAAACAACAATTACTATACATAATTCCTAGCAATGATGTACAACGGAAAATTTAAAGATTAAAATTTGCATCCGATTTTTATTACACATCGAAATTGTAAAGCACGTTGCTAATGTACAGATGGCGTGATCCAAATTACTAAAAATTATAGCCTTTTATTCGTTTGATGCATAATATTTCTCATCACACACCTGAATACAAAAACATTAATATGAGTACACTCGATGGCCATTTTTACAAAAACTAAATGTGTGTAAAGTTTATAAACACGCGGCAATTCTTTAACAATTACGAAAATTACAGTATTTTTATACACACACACAAAAAAAGTTTCTTTCCATTGAGAGAAAAAAATAAGAAAATTATTTTAAACTACAACTATTAAATCCATTAAAACAATTTTGTTGTCAAAAAAAGTTTTAACGTTTATTCAAATTTTGAAGTATCTGGAGCGTTTCAGTTCCACAACCAAAAGTTTGCATCCAAAAACCTCTTTTTATTCCAAATTTGATTAATGAAATTATAGTTAAACACAATTTTATTTAATTAGCATTTATAATGATAATCTTGTAAGTAATCTATTTCTTATGCTTGGATGCATTTGCATTTAAGATTTAACAAACTATGTGTCATGTTTAGAGTTATGTTGTTTATTACCTTACGGTAAATACGAATAATTAATCGAGTATATAAAATAAATGAAAAAAGTTTCACGTGCATAGTTTAATTTAAATACTTTCAGTACCTAATGCTCCTCTTTGCTAATGCTTTTGATTAAAAGCGTTTTGAAATGGATTAAGTTACTCTATGAACTTCTTTCACAGAGGATTAAGGTGAAAACTGCAGAAAAAAAATTTAGATTCAAATCGGTTTACAAAGTACAAAAAGCTGAATTTGTAATAAAGTCTATTAGTTTTGCACCGAGACTTCAACAAACGATTAGCGAAGAAACCCACTACAAATCGTAAAATTGTAAAAGTTTACGTCCTTTTGATTGCAGTATTATACACACATAAGCAATTTTTTAAATTATTTATAGCAATAATAAATACTTATTTAACAGCTTGCATCAAGAAATTTATCAAAACGTGCATAATTATGTTAAAGAATTTTCAGCGTGCTGAACCTAACGTATTAAATCATAAAATTTTCTTTTTCTATGAACTGCATCTAATTAAAATTTATATCTACACAAAGAAACCTATTAAATACATTATTTTCTCAATTCTATCATGAAGTAGTAAAGTTATACGTTTCAGGTTCTGAACAGATGGGGCTTAAAAATGTTTGACATTTGCTGCTATTCATCAGGGGTGGCCAACTTCACTAAATATATGATTTACTATACTTTAAATCCACAAATGTAGATAGTCGTGTCAATTATCAAATGAAGAATAGACTACATAGAGATTTTTCGGTACAGCATTATGGAAAATCGTTCGTACTCGGATCCACTTCTACTATCAAGATTTGATCAAATTATTTTGTTCCGAGCAGCAAAATCGGAGCAAACTTAATGCTGTCCAATATTTTAAGGTTTGTTCTCGTCAAAAAATTAATAATGGCTTAAAATACCATCAAACGTCACTTTGACGCGACTAAAAATGACTAATGAGTCATCAGCTATGATTTATTATAGTACTTAGTTGTATAATATGATACTAAAGTACGACTAAAACGATTAAGTTGCGTCTGCGTGTTGAAATCGTCTCCTGTCGGCTCTACCAAAAATCGCTTCACAATCGACCGATCGGCTGACACAATCGCGATCGACTTTTTGGCCTTTCCTGCTATATATCGTTCACCGACAAGATGCAGCTAAGCCAGTCCCAAAAAAAGCGCGCGATATTCGAATAAAAGTTTTCTATTGGTCTAATTTTGATTGTCCGCTTAACTACACTCACACAAGAATTGACATGCGTCAACCTTATTTGACAGAAATGTGTAGGGAGTGGCTTAGCTGCATCTTGTCGGTGAATGATGTATAGTTCAAAATAACATTTAGGAGAAGGTGAGGCATTGTGTTACATGGCGCATGTTGTTACATCGCATATAGCACTTTTATTTCGATCAATATTAAAAATTGTGACAACTTGTCGTACGCTACCCTACTCTTCGTCAGAGTTTGATTTAGTTTTAGAACCATCACGTGAACAAATACTAAAATTTGAACATGGGGTTGTTTTAGGTTTCCTTTAAGTTACAATAATAAATTAATACATGCAGAGTTGGTGGAGTACAGCGTATTGAACGCCCTTGTCTGATAAAATACATAACGAGGTTTGAGTTTAGTTTTATTAAAGAACCTTGCTCTGAGAAGGCAAACACACGGCTAAACGTAAGCAGGCTTCATCTGAAGACGGTTGCAGGTCTACTAACAGGTACCCTAAATAAAAATGTACACACTATTGGTATATGTGATGACTGATGACCCTAAATGTAAAGGCTGTGGAGAAAGATAAATTCGCCCAACATATTTTATGTTAGTGCCCTGCTTTTGCGGCACTGAGACTCAAAACACTGGATGCGGCCTACCCGAAAGCATGTTTGTAAACAGTGGACGCGCGGTCACGTCATTAGGTGCCCGAACGATCATGGTATATAGAAGACGTGCCATTACCGAGTGTCTGCTATTTACTAGACTTCCATAGTTAATAGTAGTTATTAATAATAAGTAAATCGGTATAAAAAACTGTATTCACATTAAATTAATTATAAGTTGTTAAATTATACGGTTTTTGATATTATCAGAAACGTACAAGAGCATCTTTCAATAATTAGTACAATTTTCATTACCAGCCTATAACAGTTAAAATGGGAAGCCTATTATATCGTTCGTAAAAATTGAGAGTTAATTCAAAAAGGTTAGGCAAACAGACCAGACAGAAAAGGTAGAAAATCGTAAAAAATGTAAAAAAAAAAACCTAAAAACAAAAAAATGGGTGAAATATGGTAGTAAACAATTAAAGAAAAATCTTATAAACGAAAAAGTGTCCAAAATGGTAAAAGAAAGCTAGGTTCATATGAAAGGAATTTTTTCAAAACAGATTATCCAATGGATTAGAAATAATTATTTTTTTAAGATATGTTCGATCGAAACAATGTCAGTACTAAAGCAGGAAGTAATAGAATTAATCAATTAATAAAATTAGAAGCATCCAAAATATTCATCTTGAAAGTAGGCACATAGCGTGCACATAGCAGACGTTTGGAGCGGACAAGTCTTCTGTTTACAAGGTCCGCTTCGGCATAGGAGAACCTCTGCGAACGTTTACAAACATGCTACCCGAAACCAGCAGACATATAAAGAATCCACCTCTGTAGGCTAGTAGGAATTAAGGTTGGATCCATACCCCCTCTGGTTAATACAAAGGGTCACTTTGGCTTAAGTGTTGGAACCTGCAACAGATCCCCAAAGGGCCCCAGGTAGAAAAAAAGAGATTGGAGTGCCAATGTGCACTCATCTATAATGCGGCGCCCATACTTCTGAAAGAACATAAAACTGTCTGTTCTGGTTGCTAACGTCAACCATCTATGCAATCGTAAAAACTATTTTCTGATGTTAGGTTGGACTAGTTCCAAGTCCAAATAAAATACATCGTGTATTCATAGTACCTGATAACTCATCAAGTGATCACTGGTCAGATCAGGTACTAATCACCACTTTCAAAAATTATCGACTAAAGGAAGAAATGTTTCTTCCATATAGCATATAGCATTTTCATTTTGACCATACTTTTTTAGAAAATCGGGCAAATGTAAAAGTTGTAACAACCTACCGCACTCTGTCCGTCAGTGTTTAATTTAGTACAGCGTATTGAAGCCCTTGTGAGTTAAAATATTTTTTTTTAGGGTTTGAGTTATGTGTTATTAAAAAAACCTTGCTCTAAGAAGGCAAACACTTGTTAAACCTAAGTAGGTTTCAACTGAAGACGGTGACAGGTCACTGACCCCTAAATAAAAACCTACACACTATCGAAATATGTGATGACCCTAGATGTATGTAGACTGTAGAGGCTGGGGGAAGAAGATTAACCTTCTCAACATATTTTATACCACTGCCCTGCTTTTGCGGTACTGCGACTCGAAACACTGGATGCCGCAGTGAACTGGATCTTTGAAGAAACGGGACTAAGACTGGATCCATAACCCCTCCGTAAAAAGGGCAAGGAAAAAAAGAGGCTTGAGTCCCAGTAGCTCCACAAAAAATAAAAATACATTTTCTTCATTTCTGTGCACCCATCTATATGTATTATACCCAACGCATACACGTAAAACTAAACTGTCTGCCGTGGTTACTAACATTGACGATCTACGCGATCGTAAAATTATTTTCTGATGTTAGGTTGGGTTAGTACCAAGTTTAACTAAAATACATCGTGGATTCATAGAACTTGGATCACTGATCACATCAGGTACCGATTGCCACTATTTAAAACTGTCGACTAAGGGAAGAAACGTTTCAGAAACGTTTCTGCACCAAAAGTGAAAAAAATTACTTTAAAAGTCAAATTTTGGTTTATATTTTCCTTTGTTTATTCTAATTAATTATTAGTTGTAATTTTACAACAAAATCGTTTACAAGTTAAGTTAAAACAACTTATTGTCAGTTGTAGAAAATTACAAGATCATAATTAAAAGAAAATCTTTCATCTGCAAAACGAAGGTATGTACGTAGTATAATGCTTTAGTAAATTACCATTAGCAATTATAAAAATACAAGAACATTTACACAAACTAAGTTTATGTACAAACACTTAACTTGAGCAGTATAACTACGTAACCCATAACTATTGTCATTACCTGGGTGATTGCTAGTCGATTAATTTTGTTTTACACAAAACGACCACTGCGATTTAAAATATATCGATAATAAAATTTAATTGGAATTCAAATCTTTTAACTAACGTTCAGTTTGTATTTATCTTTTAAATACTGCACCTGTTAATCACACAACTTTATAATAAAAACGAAAGGCGAAAAGGCGAAAACGCTAAAACATTTTATCCTATTGGCACGATAATTGACAAGTTGGAAAAGTTAAACACAAAATGTGCGCAATTACTTTTATGTATTATGATTCCTTTTGATAGTATTTCTCATTTTCTTCGGCTACATCTTAATTTGATCACTTGTAAAATTAAGTGGGAGGCGCACAGGTAACATAAATATAACAAGATTATCGCCTACTTACTTTGCTCTCTAAAGACTTAAGTAATAAACATTTAGGTATCTGCAATTACTAACTAAACGATGTTAAATAATTCATTCTTTAGTAATAGTACTTTTCAAGACATAAGGAAGTGACCAGTAATTTTTAAATTCCACATAAACAACTATGTGAAGCACACATTTGCAATGTGTTGATTTTCTTAAGTCTAAAAATTGTTCTTCATTGTCGTTATCTTTATCTTCAAGTTTGCTGAAAATCTTTCTTTATTTACCCCGTTTAAACAAATTTCTTCAGTCACTGTTTCTTCTTTTATCAGAGTTTTCTATAAACTACAAGGGTCCTGCTTCAGTGCTCCTCGACAGTCATTAGGGCTTTAAAAGTAAGAATAGGGTGCAATACAACATGAGCAAGCTTGAGTATTATATTATGATCCATTAGCTTAAGAAATAAATATCTCCAAAGAATAATTCTGAATAAGTCACTATTTTTGGAATATCATATATGATTTGCCAAATTTTTGGAACTACATACTAAACAATTTTTTAACCCCACAATCAGAAGTACAAGGCATGGTGAGAGAAACTCGTCCAATAGGTACTTACAGGATCTAAACCTTCGAAAACTGGGTTGCATTAAACAAAAATAATTACTGCTTCAAATCACGTAAATATTGGAAAAACACACACTACGTACGTCCAAATAAAGTAGAAGAAAACAGGAAATCGACTGGTTTATAAGAAATAAATTAAACTTGGAGAAAGCATGGAAAAAAAAGGTAAAAAGTAATAAAACATGATACTCAAAATTGATGAGAGTAAGCGAGAGCGACAGGTGTATGGGAAAAAAACGAGTTGCAGGTATTTCCTCGTTGTGATGAACTGTGTAACGGGAGTTGCCTTTTTTATCTACAACCGGATGAGTGAGTAAAACATTCGCGTAATAATAATTCTGCACTTGAAGCGGTTCATTTAGCGATTCCCAGTAAAAGTTGGATGCAAACAATTATTTGCTCAAAATTTGTGTAACAGTACAAAACTTTTTTAACAATGAGGTTTTATCTAGTATTTTTTTCAACAATTAAATAGTTTAACTGTATGTGTATCAAAATTATGTAATTGAGGACCTCTTAAAGTAATACCTCCAGCGCGCAACTGTAGATAATGATCAAAGCACATCTTAGCAAAAATTGTTCAGAAAAAAATTGTCCCACATTTCGTTTTGTGACTCACTTCAAATTAACATTTTTGCAAAATATTTGTAATTAGCAATTATTACATTTACATGCTTTTGAATTTACCTTGACATTGACTCTACACGGATACAATGTGGGTATTATGTAATACCATGTTACCTTTCTGTAAACGTTTATGGTTTTTAAAAAACTCGTTTTCGATTTAAAAATTTCAAAACAGTAATGTAGCGGTTATTTATTGACATAAACAATGCACTTTTAATTTTTTAAAGGTTCTAAAACGCAGAATATACTGTAAGCTAACACTACCAAATACATTTTCAGTATCCACCCATTAAACTGGGGCCAAAACTAAAGTTCTTGCCTTGAATACTTTTGTGTCGATGAGGAGAAGTAAGAACGTACGATGCAAAATTAAATAGTCCTTCTGATGATGGTCGATTTAACTCCTCTTGGGACCCACAATCGTGGGCGTTTCAGACGCCTTGCGTGAAGTAGAAGTATTAATGAAGATATTTCACTGTTAGGAAGACATGTGTGAATCTTTTTCATTTAATTAAAATCGTAAAAATTGGAATAACTCAAGAGATTAAACTTTTTAAGAACTCATCTAGAATTGTAAGAATTTTAATGACCATTCGCTTTAGTTAAAAAACGTTTTTATTAGTACTGCCATGTTTTCAGATAACAGAACAGCAAAAGCTTTTAGGTTGGATGGGTTGGATTTTGGGAAAGCCATACCATCGATCGTGTAGAAATATCAAGCAGGGAACGCATAAGGAACAACGTAGTTAAAGACAAAGTGAAGATTAAAAACACAAGTGACTATGAGATACAGGAAAAAGAGTTGCTGTGGTTCGACCATTGTATCAGAACGCAAGAATAACGACTGCTACATATCACTACGAAGTGGACTAGTAGATACTGCTATACATATAAAAAGACGGCCCAAGCTATCGTGGCAAGTCTGATAGAAGAGATGTGGTACAGTTGGAAGAGGCTCTTGGAAATCAGAAAACGTTCACAGACGTTACAAGTTGCGTGCTTACCTGAAGTAGTTGAAAGTACCTGAAAATTAAACCAAGTCAAAGGAAAAGAAGACCCAAACTCTCCTGGCAATTCTGATAGAAGAGATGTGCTACAGTTTGAATAGGCGCCTGGAAATTAAACCAAGGAAAAGAAGACCCAAGCTATCCTGGCAAGTCTGCGAAAAAGATGTGCTACAGTTGGGAGGGGCTCTTGGAAATCGGAAAACTTTCACATACGTTACAAGTTGGGCCTTTAAACGAAGTAAAAATAAAAGAAGAGCCCATCTATCGTGGCAAGTCTGATATAAGGGATGTGCTACAATTGGAATAGGCACTTGGGAATTAAACCAAGTAAAAAAAAAAAAGACCAAAGTTATCCTGGCAAGTATGATAGAAGTACATAACTGGAAGAGGCGCTTGGAAATCGGAAAACATTCACAGACGTTACAAGTTGTACCCTTAAACCAAGTCAAAGGAAAAGAAGGCCCAGGCTATCCTGACAAGTCTGATATAAGCATTGTTCTACAATTGGTATAGGAACCTGGTTATTAAACAAAATATAAGGAAAAAGAGACCTAGGCGATTCTGCCAAGTCTGGTAGAAGAGATGTGCTACAATTATTGGAAGAGGCTCTTGGAAATTGGAAAACGTTCACAGCCGTTAAAAGTTGTGCTTTTAAATCAAGTAAAAGTAGAAAAAAAACCAAGCAATACAACTGGAAGAAGTGCCTGGAAACCGGAAAACGAGCCGGAAAATGTTCACAGACGTTACAAGTTGCGCTCTTAAAAAAAGTACAGTTTAGTTTTTCGATAACATGAAGCAGTCTTAAGCCTGTGCCACACACAGAGGCTTGACTGCCTGTGAAGGTCGGTCTACACAGGTCTAACTGGAGCCTGAACGATGTCTACACGTTCCAGTTGGGCGTGTGCAGGTCGCTTGAACGATGTCCACAAGCTCCGGTTTGGCCTATACGGGCCCGCCTGCACAGGCCAAACCGGACGGCACGTTTGTGTGTGTAACGCAGGCTCTAACCTCTCAAATCACGTACAATCCGCCGGCCGGCAGTGAGCATCAGCAGTCGATGGCTGGTCGAGCAGTTTGTCACGACTGGGGGGTTAGTCATGACCTCTAGAGTCCATGCTCTCCAGAGTGTACCGGAATTAAGATAATGATAACAACCACAATGCTGAAATATAATTTAATTATTTGTTAAATAGTTCTTACCCAAGTAGGTATAAGGTTAATCCAATAACTACACATCTTGTTGTTTATAAACGTTTATAATAATTCTTACAAAATGTTATGAGCCGGGCGCCCGACGTTTAAGTACAACCCGAAGTTACTGACTGGTAATTCAACTAACTCTAAAAACCTACTTTGGGGCCTTTTATTAACTTGGCACACGCGCCAACTAAAATTGCTAAAACTGGCGATTTATGCTGTATCTCACATTCTTCCAATACCTGACAATAGTCACGTATTGTAAACTCTGTGTACATAAAATTCTTGTACTACTTAATAATTGCATTAAATAATTTGCGTAATATTTTTACGCGTGACAAGTTATACACATGAACAGTATTTAGCCGGTCATATTTTCCTAGTTACCAAAGACTTAACGTATGTAGTGGCCGTCCATTCCGTCCAATGTGAAACACCACACATTTTTGGTAACTGAAAACTGATCTAATGGAATAATAAATTACCGGCCGGCCATAGCCTAGAGCAGAAGTGTTGTACGTGAGTAGAGACCATTAAAAGAGACGAATTTTAACACTTGCGTTTGTAATAATTGCCATCTTAAACTGTAATGAGCGTAAAGGTGACCTATTTTTGGATAGAGAGTTTTGTCATGGCTATCTGAGATAAAAGGTAGATAGAAGAATTTTCTTTACTTCGTGGTTTTCATCTCTGACAAAATTACAATAATTTACTCAAATAAAAATTTCTACAACTATCATTAGTACATTAATCTTTTACATAAATCTTTTAAAAATTTAGTAATGTAATGATACACCAAAAGTTAATTTACAATGTTTTTCTGTAACAATAATTATGTGAATTGCATAATACATTTCGTATACGAAAAAAATCATTAACCTTCAAAATAACGCAATTGTGTTTGTTGAGATTAAATACCTTATTAATTAATTTTATGTAACTGTTGTTCTCTCGGTAATGTTATAGAAAGACTTTAATATTAATGAAGTTTTGGATAGTTATATTTTAAGTTGCGCGTTTAAGTATAATTAATGAATGGCTCATATTATTATAATTAAAGCCATTCATTACAAAAAAAATCTTTTGGGGGTCCAATATAATTTAAACTTTATTCACAGCTTGAAAGAAATTAAAAGTACTAAATCAAGAGCCCCACAACCTATGATTTTTCATTTGGATTTTAATGGGACGATTTATGAGTAAAAGGTTTTGCAATTGAATATTAAAAATTTTTATAAAACAATATCTGTCCCATACTCTATGGTTTAAGGTCGGGATCTAACAAAAGAAGAAAAATGTTAAATTTTTGAGGAACACTGCACCTGCAGGAGCAGCCCCTGCTAGATGATGATATTGAGTGCATGTTAGAGCAAAATCATAGTTAAGAAAGTGTTGCAAATAATTCTTTTCAATAAATGAAAAGGTTAAATAGTAAAAGTTAATTTTCACGAAAATAGCTTTTTTCTTTTTTAGTTTCAGCTCATAGACACCTGTAACAATCTCCATTATTTGTTTAAAAAAATACGTACATGCTGCACGAACTCTGAAAAATTAAATTCTTTGCTCGTACATGAAATTATAAATGCAAATTAGAGAAAGGTATGTTAGTGACACGCTTTATAAAGTAACTTTTAATACATACACACACATACATTGCAATTTCTTTTACTTTAAATAGACGATAATTAATAGTTTGTTTGACAAGTCTCGTTTTTAACAATTAAATAAGTCAACAAATATTTGAGAAATCTCATTAGTTCTATAGACACCTAATTATAAAGTTGCAGTTGATTGAACCTCTTTCTCATTGTACATTAAAAGATTAAAGTGGTTGATGGAATCTTTTGGGCTTCTATTTAATTATGCTTTTCTAGAATTAAAAGAGGTGTAACTAGAAATTACTTTCATGGATAGCTGAAGGCTATTATTCCGACTGGTACCTTCAGAGTACCAAAGTTAGCAACGCACAGGTTCTACCATAACCTCTATAAAAATTTAGGCAACCGAACTGTAACTAAAATAGCAATGATTGGAAAACCACCAAAAAGATGGGCTCACATCTGACAGTTTGTTCTCATCAGTAGAATCACCAAGGTAATTGGCAAAACGTCGAAGGAAAACAGGCTTTGCCTAAGCAAGCAAAATGAAGAAGGAGAACTCTGTAACAACTAATAGAAATATAAGAACCTCCATCATAACAACAGAACAGAAACAACAGAAAAAAGCTCAATTTTAAGACTGTAGCTACCTACTGACCAAATTGCTCCACACGTCAGATACTTAACTCTCATTTCCCAGTGTAGGCCTTCATATAGTGATTACAGGTTTAAGAAAAGTAAGAACGGTTAGTGATCGAGGTGTGTGTTCTAGATAGTCCTCAGAATGGTTTGGGTCCAATCAGGGGGGCTTTTGAGCCTGTTCTAGCTAATTTATCAGCTATTTCGTTTCCTTCAATTCCTTCGTGACCCGGAACCCAATGAAGGGCACCTTTCTTGTTCCTTGCCGAGCTTTGAGAGATTGTCTGCATCCCCATTCACACATTCACACATAGAAGTGCGGAGATCCAAAAATGGGAAGCTGAGAACAAAAATTCTCACTGGAACAACGCTCCAGGACAAAGACAATCGAAGAAATTCATTGACCACGAATGGTAAAAAGCTTCTTCTATTATCAAAGAACGAAATCAGACACATCACGGGTCTGTTTACTGGGCATTGTCCAGTTCACCACTTCAAGAAAATGGGACTGGAGGATTGTGACATATGCAGACTTTGTGAATCGGAGATCGAATCCACCGTACAGGCTTAGGCTGAAACACTTAGGGCGGGCTCAATTGAGAGACCGAAAGATCAACACCGGTCCCAGTTCTGTAAGGCTCAGAAGCCAATCTACCGCTGAGTACAATACAATTAATAGTGATCCAGATTAGAGTCCTTACCTCTGGAAGAACCAACTCCAAAAATCAAACATCGATAGCAACATTGCATGGACAGTTTTGAACACTTTAATGTCTAAATGTTTCTTTAGAATTTCTGTTCTTCAAAGTCACAGGTTAAAAAAAGTCCTTACCTTGTGTTGTTAAGGGTGAGAACTATGACAAAGAGGACTAGATACTCTGGAGTTGAAAAAGCGATTTCCTTCAAGTAGACCGACAAGTAAAAAGTAATTGCCTTTGCTAACAACTAGCAATTTCACAAAATGATGGTTTTTATTCAAAAGAATAATCTCAAACGATTTAAAAGAAGAATTTGTGGTTACTTTTGTACATGTAAGATGCAAAACACAATTATAAATTGTAAAATTCCTATTCTTTAACGGATTATTTAAAGTACGAAAAAAGGTAATTTGCTTATGGTTTTGCATCGTTTACTGTTATCCGAAATTTTTTCCCTTTATAATAAAGAAAGTACATAACTTTAATAAACAAAAACCGCAAATGTTGTAACTTCTATATTTACAACACTAAAAATGTTAAATAAAACAATAAAAATATTGCGCTTATAATTATTGTCAATTTTGTACTATTGTCTTTTTATTAAGTAACGAAAAGTACTAGTTTTTCAGGTAAGTAGGTACTAATTTAAAATTTAAAAAAATGAGGGCATGTGAATAATTGAAATATCTAAACAAATAACTAATTAATTAGAACTTTAATAGCAGAATATGACATTAATTTGTTCTTTTTATAGAAAAGTTGCAAAAATGTGCTATTTTTTATCGAGATCCGCTTGAAATCTTTTGAAAGACTTTAAAGAAAATTTATTATCCAGATAAATAATTCTTTTTAACTAGTACATACATTTGCAGAAAGTGAAACACCGGTACAGGATTAGGTCAAATGAAAGACCTAAAAGAGCACTACAAAAACCCAGTGTTTCTCATGGACCGATCATGTCCAAAAACAATCATCACCGATTTGTAAAAGTATACTATATGGAAGGCAGTTCAAGATGGGGAAAGGCTGGAGAGACAATGGCAGTGGCATAGAGCACGATAGACCTAAGTAGCTACAAAATTAGAAGAGAGTCGTTGTAATTGTCGTCCAAAACTCACCCAGGTTGTAACGCTACTGAAAGAGAGAAGAAAGAAGACAAGGTATGTTTCTAAATTTCTAACTCCTTACAAAAAAGTTTCATTGTATTTACAATAACCTTTTATATTTCTAATAATTTTTTTTCAATAAATTAATTAACACGCTGGAGAAAAACGCACAAAATAAACAAATAATGAATATACTAAACATTGATTTTTGGGTTTCTTTGTTTGTACTATGTAAATATGTGCATGGAAAACAAATTTGGTTCAAGCTTTTTATTTAAACAACGAGATATCACTAGGTGTGTTAATATTGACACCTTTTTTATATTTCATTTTAATTAATAAAATGTGTAAAAATACTTTTATTAGTTCAATGACACAGAGTGTACCTAAATAAGTGTGTTTTTTTTAATTAAAGTTCTAAAAACTATCAAATTTTAGACGGACAGAGATGGATCAGAGAATTAACAGAAATCGTAATGTCATAAAATATACACTGATTCGTTCTAATCATTAGTTCCAGGCAGGTACAAATAAACAAACTGATAGCCATAAAATTTTGTTTTCTTTACGTTGTATTTTAAGTCATAAAAAGAGAAATAATCAATTACTTATGATGGATTATTGTTTTGTGTTCCCCTATATTGTTGCTATAGTATCCACCTTTTGTTTCTCTAAAAATTACGTATTTATTTACAGAAATATGCAAAGTCGAATTCACAGTTCTTTATAGTCACGTGACTTAGAATTCTCAATAAATAATTAATTTATTAATAAACAAAATAAATATTAAAGAATTAATGTATTAACTAAATTAAATAATTAAACTCAATAAATACGTCGTTTTCATCTAAATTCATACGTATTAAGGCGGTCACGTGACTATAAAGAATCGTGAATTCAAGTATAGATAATTTTTTTTTATGTTCCTATAGAAAATTATGTTTTTCTCCGATTAGTAAAAAGTGAAATTTTCATGTTTCTATATTTCCAAACCAGACCCAAGACAACTGTAATTTGTTGTAAGCGATGGCGAACGTATTTATAGCACGCGTTCCAGAGGTGGTATGTACGAAAATTTTGCAGCCACGTAAACCTTATTAATTCTACATTTTTTCAAATAGAAATTTTTATAAATGAAAAAGCAGATCACGTTAAATTAACAAAAGAATTTTCTGCAGCTAATCAATCGGTAATTAAAACTTATTTTATATCTTGACACAGCATCAGTAGATAAACCCGATTTAGAAATTTAAGAGTGACTGAATCTGAAAGATACAGAAATACAATTATTTCCACTCCAATCCACTTCTATACGCAAGAAACCAAAAGTATGAAGATTTGAGAAATGACTTGAGACTTATTAAAAATCAGCAATTATAGAGTAATTTAAAAAAATACAGCAGAGGATGTAACGATATGTTCCTCTACACGGCCCAGAGCGGCCATGAATCCCCACGGTTTCAGCTTCGAGTCGTGGAATTTCGGCATCTTTATGCAAATAGCAGATCTCCGTGCCAGAGGTACTGAATTTGAAAAACAGCTCACCCTTATCATTTTTACTACTAGACAATCTTAGCTATTGCTGCAGGGGACTTTTCAGCTATTGCTAAGGGCTACTGACATAAGTCTGAAACTCAAAACAGTACGTAAAAATGAATTTCTCCAATGGAATAACCCGATGGCCCCTGATTATGATGTACGAGATTCCAAAAAGATCAATTTGAGGACACAAACGATTCTACCCTAAATAATATAAAACGTACTATCGATCTTATTTTTTTAATTATTTTGCCAAATAGACAAACTCATAGAACTTGAAAAATATTTAGTAATGGCCAGTATGATGAGTTATTAGCTCGACAGTTCGGGTCTGGCGTTTTGCCAAGTAGCGAGCACTGGCAGTGCATTTCTATGCGCGATTTATGCAGGGTTAAGATAAGTAGAAATAGTAGAGATTTATAACAATTTTTAACCGATTTAAGTAATTACAATATTTAAAAAAAAAAGTAAAAAATTACAATCAACAATTATTATTATTAACAGAGAGGAGGTCATAAGTAAAAGAAATAAAGGCATTCATTAACTATAAATATATAAATGTAGTGACGACTGACGGCTTAAAGATCTTAGATCCTACTGTGTGCGAAAGTTGACAATCATCGATCATCATGATTTCATGATAGCGAAAACCCGGAAACTTCAATATCTTAGACACGTATTGACCTGATAGAGGTATCAGCTTCTGCAACTAATAATTCAAGCAGAAATAGCCAAGATAAGAAATGCAGGTCGAAAAAGTATAACTTTTAAACTCAAAAGAAAACTCGAGTCAAAATTTACAATGAGCTGGCAATTTTTTTTTTAATTCACCTCCAAACTCACTTTTCTGTGTAATTTAAGCTTTTTAATACAATTGCTCTTAAGACACTCCCAAAATCGTCTGTACCGACCGTTATACAACAAAAGAATTTAAACAATAGTATAAATTATATTAAAGTGCTATTATTGTTGTGAATGCAAATTTTTGGGTTGAATAAACAAGGAACTTGTGGGTGGATCAGTAATTTTACCAATTGTTTATTTGCACATAGTATAAAGGACGGATATTTTTACATAATATTAACAAATAACCACAAATTTCGATAAGCATCTAACAAGGCATAAAAACGTGTTTTTAAAACCTATAATAAGCCAATAAATCAGTTATTACGGCTATTAGCACACAGTCAAGCGTACGTACGAAAAAAATACATCGTCTGCTGAATTATAGAACAAAAATGGAAATTATGTTCATGTATGAATCGTCTTTCAGACGAGGAGGCAGACAGACACGTATCCAAAAATGTGGCCATGACAAAGGTATGGTCAAGGTGGCGCTGGTCGTAGACCTCCAATGAGATAAGACATCAGAATATTCAGGGAAAAGCTTATGATATGGTAATTTCCCTTAAGCTCATTCAATTCAGTAAGCCCCTTGTGTGTCATTTTTTAATTTTTGGTTATTACGGAAACCTGTAGCTAAGGTTCGTAACTATCAGTGCTCCTCAAGTTTAGTTCCAATTCGGCCTACAAGGCTACTTTTGGTGCTATATGTCTATGCTTAGGCTAAACCCCGTATTATTATAATAAGAAGATTATCTTCGCTTGAATTTCACATAAATATCAGTGCATCACCTAACAAAAAGATCAAACAAATGGCAAGTCCAAATAAAGAATAAAAAAAAACCTCAAAAGGTCCCCTTCGCAAAAGTGGATAATTTGGCAATAAACGAGCAGTTCCGATATATTTTCGGGATTCTGTATGTTTGAACCTGTGTTAATTTTAACAAGGTTGTCTATTAGATATGATTAATATTTAAAGATTTTGGATATATTATTTGGTCATAAGCAGGACTGGATTAACTATATAAAGCGCGCTTTAGGTCCAAGCGTTGAGCAGGGCGCGGAAGAAAGGAAAAAATTATAGGATTGAACTCAAAAACGGTGGGGAAAAAATTACTTTAGGAAAATTAAAGCTTATCAAACTCCCTACAAGAATGATATTATTTATTTTTCTTCATTACTTATGGTTTTCGACGTATCTGCTCGGAAAAATCGTTAATGTTTGAAAACAAAAATTGCCTTACATAAAATACTAAAGGAAATTGAATGCTCTACAACTTCTTTCTTGATACCTTTTACTGTAAAACGAAGGGCTGAGGTGCTATAGACAAAAGTTTCACGAAAAACGTGAAGCAAAAACTTGTTTCATATTAACAATTTTTGCAGGCGATATCTCGAAAACTAAAAGAATAGAGAAAAAATTATTGCAAGCAATCTTGTAGGAAATTTGATAAGCTTTCATTTTGCTCATAGTAATTTTTCCTAGAATCTACGATTTCGAGATACAAGTGAAAATCCCCAAAACAAGATTTCAAACTTCCCCTCTTCCATGTTCTCTAGGTATAACTCCTTTATTGACTAGAACTAGAGTATAAATTGACATTTATTTTGTGAAGTGCAGTGTATTTTTGGAGGGGCCCGAAATTAGAGCCTTAGGCCCCAACGTTCGTTGATCCGGCCCTCGTCATAACTTCCAAAAATGGCAATACATACTATCACTGTCAATAATTTTTCTTTATGAGTAGTTAATGGTCCAAGAATAAATTGATTGATTCAAAATATTAATGATTAATGATGAAATTGTAGAAAGTCTAAGTACACACTTCAAACAAAAACTAAAAGTCATGAGACTAAAAAAGCAATAATTTTGCTAAATTTAACAATTAAAAAATATTTTTTCGTGTGAGATTTAAACTTTTTTAATTGGGTCATTTTCACTGTTGAACAAGAAATAATAAATTATATCGATAAAATCTAAATTTTTTAAGCTTCGCTTAAAAATGTGAGAAGTTGATTTAAACGAGAATTTAAAGACAACAGAAGTAGATTGGATATTTTGAAAATTTATAACTCGCACACTTAATTTTCAACACCTTCAAAATTTAGCCTAAAGATTATTAAATCGTTAAAATTTTTGTTAGTTGTAAATAATATATTTTTTTATTTATTAATTAAACGCGCACACAAACTCGTAATAATTCAAACAAACATGTAAAGATTAAATCTAAATTTTAATAATAAGGTTAAATTTAATTACAGCAGTATTACCACCAGATATGTACTTGACTTAACTCGTCGATTTAATCCAGATAAAATGATAATTATAGGTTAACATTAAGGCTTGCTTTCTACAAATTGCGATAAACTATCACGTACTGATTTTATTAAATTCTTAATTATCAACAAATTATTACAAAAAAAATTTAATTTATCAAAATGGAGTAAAATTTAAAATTAGGGTTGTTTTAAAATTACCTGAGGTATAGTTATGTCAGGCAAAATAAGATTTTTGCTGTTGAAAAGTTTGTCACTTTTTGCTAACGCGCACAAGGCAGTCATCTTTAGCACAAATTTTCAAAGTCACTAAACTATAGAAAACCACTATATTAAATATTTCAAACTCGTATGTTTTTCAACATTATATGGTATCGTGTAATTGATCAGTAATTAATGTAAACAGAGGTAAGTACGTCGACATCTGCAACTCTGAAGACTACAACGGTACTGAAAGTCTTAAGATTGAAATGAGGTTGTTGAGAAAGGCTTCTGAACTACGTTTCGCTATTCGAACACCTTAAAGTAGAGTAGAAGGGATGTAATCATTAACCATGACATTATCCACACACAAAAAATTTAATAATCATAATAATAGTAATCAAAATGATTAATAATAATAAAAGACAAAAATTCGAACAAACTTCGAGTGAAATTTGAAGAAAAAAAAACTCTGATCCTACGATAATTTTCTTTTGAGTCGTAGCCTAATTTAAAAGGAAAATTAGTTGGAAAACTCACCTTGAATTTTATGTAAGACAAAAGAAATGTACGATGGTTGGGTTATGGCTAATAAGTGGAACAATTTGAATGATTCTTCGTTTTGTGTAAAATTACATCGATAAATGTAAATAGTAAAACTAATTTTAAACGTCACTTGGTTTAATTTATGAATTGATTTCTATAACCTTCTCTTAAATAAGCTTTTTTGTACGAGTATCATTAGAAAAATTAACGAACCAATAGCAATTGATGTATTGCTAACACTTTTTACTAGAAGATGGCAAAAAAATTATTTTCAAGTCAGGAAGTTAGTCGTTACAGAAACTGCTCGATTCCATGGCCATCATTATTAAAACAATAATTTTATGTGTTGGTTATAATATCACTTTGCCACTTAATCCAAAGAGCCAAGGAATGAAGAACCATTAGAGTAACTTTACAACCACATACTTTAATATATCTAATAATTAATTTCTATACTATTATTTTGTACGATAATTATTTATCCACATACAAAGTGGTTCTTAATTAAACGATAATTTAATAATAATTAGTGTATTGTTAGATAGTTGAAGCTGATTTCTGATCAAAGTTGTAATTTTCGTTAATGAAACAAATTTTATGAGAAAATACCGTTTTTAATATAAAAAAAAAGTTTCGAAATAATAACCACTGATAAGAAGTAGGAAATTTAATTAGAAAATTACATACATTGTACACTAACATTAAGAAAAAATATTAAAGTATAAAGAATCGTCTAATCAAGATCTACCTACCTAATCAGTAATCACTAAGAAATATTGTTAGCTGAGAAAATGGCAACGTTCAAGAATTTCAAATTAGAAAATGCAATGGACTCGATTAAACAAACCACATGTTATTCCAGTAATTACAAGTAATTGACGAAAATTGGAAGCGAATTGAAAGAATATAAACTGGAAACTGAATTCAATACGGTTATACACCCTTATAGTCTAGTCAACGAACGTCCAGAAAATGGGTGTAGATGTAGAAGACATCGAAGAGAGTGGAATTTTTTATTTTAGGAATGTGTTTGGAGTAATTAAGAAATAAAAATACTAAAAGTTTGTAGTTTTAACTAAATCATTAAGAGAGAGTCCGAGTAGAGGTCCCGTTTTTGTAGTTTTGCTTATATCTCCAAAACGGCGGGCTCTAGGGAAAAAATTATTCTTAGCAAAACGAAAGCTTATTAAATTGCCTACAAGATTCTATCCATTAAAGTTTTCTTTATTTTTTATAGTTTTTGAGATACTCGCTCGCACAAATCGTTCAAGTATGAAAAAAAAATTTGCCTCACGTTTTTCGTCAAACTTTTGCCTCTAGCACCACAGTCCTTCGTTATATAGTAAAGGTTTTCAGAAGTTGAATAGCATTAAATTTCCTTTAATATTTTCTCTTCAACTTCATACAATAACGATTTGTGTGAACGGTTATCTCGAAAACTATAAGCAACAGAAAAAAATTGAATAGGAACAATCATGTAGGAAATGTGATAAGCTTTCATTTTGTTTTTAGCAATTCTTCCCTAAGAAGCACCGTTTTCGAGATATAACCGAAAACCCCAAAAACAGGACCTCTCCACCCTCACTCTTTAGGCATGTAGCAAGAACTTTTAGTATTTTTACCTCTTAACTACTTCAAAGACATTCCTGAAAAAAATCAACCTTGTTTCATGTCTGCTATAACCCTTTTGTTGATTAGACTATTATCACGAGGGTTTTATCCCCAAAATCAAGCAAAAATGTAATAATTATGTCTAGCTCCAAATATGAAGGAACATTTGGCAAGAAAGTAACAACTATCATTAGTCAACTAAAACGACAAAGGCTCCAGGCTACATCCAAATAACTAATGTAATTCTTTACAACCTTCCAAAAATCCATCGATTTCTTGTGAATATCACAAGTGTCAAACACTGAGATTACGCGATCTAAAAGTTTTCTAAGGGTAAGAACGTGCCAAACATGTTAGCATGTTAGCACCAAACATGTGGGTCTTATTTTGCTGCCCTCTTTGACCAGATCTCCGCTTTCTCGTTCTCTGGTATATTGGCATGAGCTGGAACCAATACCAGGTTGACGAAATTTGTCCCCGCTAGCGCATTCAGTCTGCGGATGCAGATTACCCCTTGCCTCAAGTTGTCGTCCCCGATGAATCGAGCTCATGTACCTGTTGAGTTTTTAGAGTCGTCTGTGTAGAATACAATTCCATTCATTTTGACTGCATTGTATTCCCATTCTTCCCTTGTCGGAATGTTAATTTCGTAGATTTTTCCTAAGGTATATTGTTTGGTTATTCTGTCAGACACCATACTAAAAGTATGGGGTGTTCTTACATCTCTCTTAAGATTGAGGCATGTCCTTGCACATTTTTTCCTATGGAGGAGTGAGTGTTTAGTCTGGAAGCCTTACTTAATGCTTTGGCTTTCACCACTAGATGTAAGGGTTCAGCATTGTTTCCATTGCTGGTTACCTGAATGGTTGGAGCCTTGGTAAGATGCAAATCTATAAAGCATAATCCGAACTATTAAATTGGTATGATTTGGTAGACAATATTCCTTTCGGTTTTCCGAGTCTAAGAGGTGAGGAATTTCTAAATTTTATATTATTATTGAGACTCGTGAATGAAAAAACAAAAATTCAGTTGAAGAGGCAAAATCAGGCAGAAGAGGCTCGCTCAAAATAAATTACAAAAAATATTTTCACAAGCTTGGAGGCCTAAGAGTGACGTAAAATAAATCCGTACCCCATTTGCCCCAGTCGCTACTGGTGTTTTTTGTATGGAGGGGCTGATTTATTACAAAGAGCAATTTGTATTGCTCTGTCCAATTCACCCAAGTTTCCTTATTCTGTAATGAATTGATCTTACAGAGATTTTATTTTTCTTCAAAGACGCCAGCGTTCTTTTATCAGCCAAAATTTTAATTCAAAATCAAATTTATAAAAATAATTCGAGTACTTTTTGCCCAACAAAATATAAATCCGATCTTCTACCCAATTTCAAATTAGTGTGTCAATCATAATCCGTATTTTTTAACAAACTTTGAGGGTTGGAAAAAAAACAAATTAAAAAAAAGTCTTGTACTTCCTTCACAATTTAAATCGATTTAATTAATTTCACTTAATTTGTTTCTTTCGTTGTAGTAAATTATTTATAGTGCATTGATAATTTATAGTTTAACAGAACATTAATAAACGATTCATGTTACAAAACTTTCACTCAAAATAAAAAATAAACAGGGGAAAAAGTAATTAACTTCCTTGTGAAAGATTTTAAGTTGAATTTCAAAGAGAGATAAATTGCAAGTTGTAAAATATCATTTCAAAATTTAATTATTATTCATTAATCAATTATTAAAATGAAAGGGTATAATGCAAATAAATATGGAAGGTAATCTAAATAGGAATTTTAATTATAATTAAATACCTGTTTGATGCAACGCAGGAATTAAAAATTTTCTGAACAACCGACATTTCTTTTAATTTAATTTGATAATTTCAAGTTACGGTAGTATGGTATTTTATGCATGAATTTTTCAATTTCAGTTGTTAAATTATTGTATCTATTATTTACTCGAGCTTTAGAGAAGACTACTATTAACCACCGTTACCACGTCAAATCTTTTGTAGTTGTTCTGCACATCTCTTTTACATACGAGTAATTGAAAAAATAATTCAAAATGTTTCCTGTTTTTAAACAAATAGCTTGTAACTCAAAATTATTCTAACCTGGAATAATGGATTTCATGATGGTTCATGATGGATTTATCAAAGACCTGGTTCCGTTTACTACAGCATAGCCCATATATCTATCGTTTGGGGTTTTAAAAAGAGCTTAAGTGATATTTTAACACCATCACGATTCATTTAATCCTTTACAAATTCAACACTCCCAAAGGTCCTATAAAAGAGGGTTTGGGTCTGTATAAAAAGCAATGTTGGATATGGTATCTTAACATCTTCCACCCTCACTTTCAGCACTCCCGAAGGTCTTACACTGTTCACTGTTTTACAGCTCCTACATCCATCTATCCATCATGTTAGAGACTATAACAGCTTAGATCCTCACGATGCATTTCTTTCTTTAGAAGTTCCGCATTTCCAAACGCCCTACACTGTTCACTGTTGGATAGCCCTTACACTCATCGATTGAGGCTGTAACAGAGGCTATGTTGGATATGGTATCTTCACATCTTCTTCCCTTATTTTCAGACCTTCTGAAAGCCCTACACTGTTCCATCGTTAGAGGTTATAACAGCTTTGATCCTCACGATGCATTTATTTCTTTAGAAGTTCAGCATTTCCAAACGCCCTATACTGTTCACTGTTGGATAGCCTCAGCACTCATCGTTTGAGACTGTCAAAGAGGCTATATTGGATATGGTATCTTAACATCATTTTCCCTTATTTTCAGGCCTTCTGAAAGCCCTACACTGTTCCTTCGTTAGAGGCTATAACAGCTTCAAGCCTCACAATGCATTTATTTCATTAGAAGTTCAGCTTTTCCAAACGCCCTATACTGTTCACTGTTGGATAACCCCTACGTCCATCGTTTGGGGCTGTAAAAGAGGTTATGTTGGATACGGTATATTCGTCCCTTACTTTCAGTATTTCCGAAGGCCCTACACATCCACTGTTCACTGTTAGATAACTCCTACACTCGTCGTAGGCTGTAAAAGAGGCTATATTGGATATGGTATCTTAACATATTCTTCCCTTATTTTCCCTACACTATTCGCTGTTTCACAGCCTCGATATCCATCGTTTGAGGCTATAACACCTTCGAGCCTCACGATGCACTCGTTTCTTTAGAAGTTCAGCATTTCCAAACGCCCTACACTGTTCACTGTTGAATAACCTCTAGAGCTATCGTTTGAGCCTGTAAAAAAGGCGATATTAGATATGGTATCTTAACATCTGCGTCCCTCACTTTCAGCACTCCCGAAGGCTCTACACTGTCCACTGTTGTGCAGCCCCTGCATCCATCGTTTGAGGCTCTAAAAGAACTATTACTGTCATTTGCGTATTTGAAGTCTACAAAGTACATGTACCTAGTTAGTTTTTCTCGAAATCATTGCTTCAGTTGGAAGATTAGTAAATCGTTACGTGTTTAAAACTCTTGTAAGAAGCCCAATTACGCAAACTTTTAGTGATTTATGTCTTTTTATGCTAACGTATCTTACAAAGAACTTTTTAATAGCAAATTAAATTATGATGATTTGATATTTCTACGTTCTTTCTCCATTATACTCTTATACCGCATCTGAAGAAACCGCATAATTTTTTAACGGTTTGTATAATATTTTTTATTGCCATTTTGCCATCACCGTAATGGAGATATAATAATTAAAACATATAAAATATCTTCATTAAGTAAATTCTTTATCTTTCTATACATATTTGCGCGCACTTATTTACAATGTTTCATCTTAAATCACTTTTATTTGTCATAAAATTTATTACAAAATATTTAAAGCTTATTCGCAAATAAAACTAGTTCCATATGTAGGAGTGCCTATTATAGAGACTACTGACTCAAAGGTGAAACTTTAAAATTTGCTTCTTTAAATCAACCAACTGCTTTTGACTTGCCCAATAGCACAAAATTACAGAAAAGAGCAAAATTAGTGTGTTTTTCCAAAAACTTGGTTGGTCTTTCTGGTGATTTGCAATTTGCAAGCTAGAGCTACTCTAAAGACTGAAACACACGCTGGGGCTTTTACTCCGACTTAGCTTATGCAGACCGACCTGCACAGGACAAACCGGAGCGTTTGTACATCGTTTAGGCTTTCCATCCCATGAGCCACATCAACATGCGCGATAGAGCTCAATTTTAGACTTCTTGAATAGACGAAACTGCCATTATTTGTCAACTGCGAACCCTGGGAAGCTCATGAATAACTATTAATTTTATTCAAGCCAAACATGTGGAGTGTACATCATCATCAGGAATTGCCAGGGAAACTCTTGTTCGAGTTTTGCCAATTTCACACATCGTTTAGAAGAATGTGATGCAGACGTAGAGAGGGGAAAGTTCATTCATTTAATCTTCAATAAATGAAATTCCACTGCACAGTATGCAGATGGCACAAAGAATTTTTCTTATGGTTTAACCGGTGTTTATTATCGTGATATGCTGATTACTCATAATCAGAGACACCTGGACGACCTGGAGCCCCCTTTATTACGTTACAATTTTTATTTCAAGGTGTGCTTCACAAAAAATTGTACTGATATACATTAAAATGTACATAAAATTATTTTCCAAAAAGATAAAAAAATTGCAATGGATTGCTCCATCCAAACACCAAAACAACGTTACGAGCTCTTGGAATTTAAATAAATCAACAATTTCGAAATTACTTGAAATGCAGGGTGTAACAAAATTTCACTATCTCATTCAAATGTAAGAAATCTTTGAAAACCATTGGGAATACTAAAAAGTTTTCTTTTGTTCTTAACATTTTTTGATAACCAACGCTGTCTCCAACCTAACACGTACTAAAATTATCAATTATAATGCAGTTTCACTCTACGTACGTGTTGCAGCGTATCCAATTTTGAAATTGAAATCGGTACCTGATTATTAAACAAATTTTCAAAGTTAAAATGTAAAAGTAACTTTATGTAATAATAACGAGTTCAATGTTAATGTATTCATGTGAATGTCCGAAGCAAGCAATGTGTAAAAAGTATGTATTAAGATGCGTGAATCTACCGGAAATAAGTTGTATTTGGTGTCGCCTTTTCCTGCACGGAATACATCTAAATCTCAAAGCAGCATTACCTGTGTAAACTCACTAGAAGTTTCTTATTTGTTTGTTTTCTTATAGCAACATAAAATAAATAATAACCATCCTCCCAGACAATAATAATCATAATTTAGAATTTATAGTAAACACGAAACTGCGTAAAAATAAAAACACGAATAAAATCTTATTCAGTGCGATGACCCACAATTACTGTAATTTTTCTTTTATCCAACACTAAAATCTCGTCTTCATTTTTAAACAATAGGTTGAGTAATTGTGTGTAAAAATTTAAATAATTTGATGATTCATACTCTTTGATTGTGTTGAAAATTAAAACAATTTTCATTTTAAAAAAAAGTTGTAGATAATGTTTCATTTCCTTTGCTAAATCTTAATTGTTTCTCAAGAAGATATATTGCATATTACACTTTAAAGCCCCTTAATTTGACTAAACGCTAAAATTTAGTAAAATTTAATGGCTGTTTTTAGTTCCAGTCTATTATTTATGGAGTGCCACAGTAAAACGACTTTGTACCTTTACTATTCTCTATTTAAGCTTTAGACATTATTATTATTATATGATTCTGAGGTTGGTCCCTATTGGTTCCTTGCATCGCGACCTCTTGGATCTATTGTGCACCTCGGATTTAGTCTTCCCTTATGGGAGTTCTGTGCTTCTGATAAAGTCCAGAATTTTCCCTATCGATAAGTTGGGCAATTCTCTTTGGAGTATCTTCTCTTTCCCGAGAATGCTGTAACGACTTCTTGTGAAAGCCTCACAGTGTAGCAGAAGATGAATTGGAGTTTCCTCCTCCTCTGCACATCCTCTGCATAGTGGGTCTTCTTCTAGTCCCATCGTATGCAGGTGCTTTTTGAGCTGGCAATGACCCGTTAACATTGCCGTTGCCAGTCTTAGCTCATCTCTGCTCATTCTGATTAGAGAGCGAGTTCTTTTGTCAGAGGGTTTCTCCAGGAGGGCTTTAGAGTGTCCCTGTCCAGGAGATTCCCTCCAGTGTTTAATATGCCACTTCTCTAGAAGTGACTTTATTTCTCTCTTTGCCGTCTCATAAGAAATGGCAAGGGCGGGTTCCGGTCCAATGGGTAAGCTTTAGACATACTGATCTAGAGTACTAACAAGCTGAGACGTCAAGAATAAAGGACACGTCACACACCCAGGATTACCTTCCGGTTTGACCTGTGCAGAGGGACCTGCACAAGCCAAATCAGAGCCGGAACAACGTCCAGACGCTCCTCATTAGCCTGTGCACGTGCAGGCCGCCTGAACGATGTCCAGACGCTCCGGTTTGGCCTGTGCAGGTGGCCTACACAGGTCAAGCCGGAAGGCAAGCCTGTGTGTGTGTGACGTTGTGTGTTTTTTAACTAATTTAAGATCAACTCTCAAAGAAGACGCGCTAAAAATTCATCACGCAACTTGATCAAATCAAACTTCAGACCATCAGAGCAATTTAAATCAGAAAATCATAAGCGTGGAATATTTTCTAACGCATCAATAATTTTAGATTTAACAGTATCTCATTAAGTAAATAATAAGAAAGGCTAAAACAGGCTAATAAAGGTAGTTTAGTTGCACCTACAATCTACAGAGTAACTTTTAAGGATAATTTAAGTTTAAAACCACGACATATGACATAGCATGTGCGTGTGCAAATGTGCATGCTTGTGCAGTACGCAGCACTCAATTACTTCAAGAGTGCATTTTGTATATTTTATTACCTCAACTAATTCTAGTTGGCACACGTGTAATGCAGTTATAGTTCATTAGAAAATCGTAATTAATAAATTTTATAAAATTACACACTTCTCTTAACAGCTACAACGAACGGTTCTTTTGAGATTTAATAGATAAAGTTATAGACATACGTAACTCTAACTACAGATAAGAATTTTTTTTAAAACCAAAAATTTAAGTTTAGACAACTTTTATATCTCATTGAATTTAAAAATCGCATTGTTTTGACTTCGTGTGACTGTCTTGAACTTCAAGATTTAATTACTCTCTTCTGCTATCTTCTAAGCATAAGTAGATTGCAGTGATCTGTGTGATGTTTTAATTAACAAATTATGTGTACCGTTTTCAAAAATAATAATATACTGTTGCAGACGAGAAATGAACGATTCATTCATTTTCTGTGTACCTATACCTACATATAGTAGACTTAAATTTAAAAAACAAGTAAAAAGACTTACGTTAAAATTTACTACTGACACCCTACTGTCACCCTGTCACCCAGCAATACTATTAAACAGTTCAGTAAAAACTTATTTTTCGAAAAGTGTGAAAACGTGGTCCAAAAAAAGTTAAACATCCTCAAAATCTTTTAAATTTTACTAATGACCTCTTATTAGTATCTCATTCCCAATACATTTCATACAAGGATGCAAGATCAAATGATTCGGTAAATAACTCGATTTTTTGAAAAGCGTAAATTTCTGGTCCAAGAAAAATTAAGGGTCCTCAAAGTGTATATTATAAATAACATCCTAGTATACCCCTCCCCAATACAAGGAGGGGGGGAGTTTTCCTTACTATCGGAGAGGGTTAACTGAGAACGGAGAACTGTTAAATGAGTCAGTAAATAAAGTCTTTAAATCTATGCTCTTATACGTGTATTCTACCAACTTTTATTTATTTAGAAGAAACATGTGCGGGAGTGGAAGAGCCGTAGTCAGGGAAGCGCCCCTGGAAAGCTTTAACCCTGTTCTAGCCAGAGCTTGCTAAGGATTTCGAAATAATAATAAAACGATAAGTCCTTAATTTATTAGTGCCGAAGAAGAAACCCGAGGGGTTATCCACTCTCCGCAGTCAATGTACGAAAATTGAGCTGTCAACAGTAGCTATCTGCAGTCAATGGCAGCCATAACATATGCAGTCATGGGCAGTCAACTGTAGTCAATGTACAAATTCAGAACCCCTCGAAGAAAACATGGATTTAGAGAAAGTCAAATTTTTGCAAACGTTAGACATAAAACTTCCATCCTCAGAAGAGATTACAGTGGTCAACAGATTTATACAAACCCAGAAGAGAAAAAACCCTGATTTTAGCTTTCAGCCTCTCTTGAAAATTTTTGAGCTTGCCCTGATAACACACTCTGACTACAACGGCTCTGAGAGGTGGTGACCATTTGTAGCATATACAATCATAAGTACGTAATTTCCTGCTTCTCTAATTATTTAAGAAAAAAAATATTCCTATAAAAGTTGTAGGACATAAAATTCTGTATCTAAACCAGTAGATAAAATTAATTTAGTAGACTTTTAATAAATTTGACAATAACAAATAAATACCCTCACTGAAATAACGAAACATTAGAAACTGATGATCAAAATCCATAGCTATCGCTATTTTGAGGTAATTTTGGCATAAAGCATGGAAATTCAATTTTCTTTATTAATTCGAATACAGAATTTTATGCTCTACAACTTTGATTTGAAGTTTTTTCTTCTAAAATTATTAGGGAAACAGAAAAATAGGACAATATGAGTTTACATGTTAAGCCTATGCTCGAGATGATAACTAAAGAAAATAACTCTCATTAGAATATTAGACATTCGCTTTAATCAATAATAAAGCAAGGAAATGAAAGCTGTTAAGTACATTAAGACTTGCAGCATAAAATATTAAACAGACAACAATTATGTGAATACCATATTCAAATTCTTACATAAGACTCAATAAAATGATTTTTTTTCTCAATCACACGTTCATCTAAATCCATCATAACCATCCTATGAGATAATTACATCGAACTGTTAAATAATACACAAGTAAATAACAAAGGTTGAACACACAAACTGTATAGTTCTTGAAGATTAACACAGAGATTGTTAAGTACGGTCAAGTGAGCAGAGAATCAACAACGAAAAAAGCAATGATAACAGTGTAATGCCGACATCTAAAGAAATTAAATGCTTGATGAAAACATTGAAAGATAATAGCTATGTGCAGGACATGAGAAGTGACTAGAGTAAACCCAACGTAACTTGAGCACAGCACGTGATGACCGTTAAAGTTACGCAGTAGTTTTGTACGAACGTAGACAGTGTCGTCGTATAGTTATTACATTACTTTTGTCAAAGCAAAATAATTACAAGCATTTTAATAATGTGAAGATCCGTGGCCAACGATATAGTAACAGGCCGCAGCACTACTAATAAAACTCGATGTGACGTCACGATAGAAGTCGTAAGTTCGCTATCCTTACCATGCTATTTCAGTGCATTTTAACACTTTTTTGATTGTAGATGCTATTATAAATTTTTTTGATTAGTAAATTTTTGCTAGATAAGTAATTTATAGTATTAGTAATGGTTATAAACACTTATTTGAAAAATAAATTTAATTTTGAGAGAATTAGTGATTAAAAACTTTTTTGAGATGCGACATTTACATGATTTTATGAAAAATTTTTTCAAGCAAAAGTATACTTGTGTCATATCATTGAAAAGAGAAAAAAAATCTCTATTAAATACGACTAAAAAATAAGTAGGGTTCTATTTAAAAAAGTACACGATTGCGCCCTAGCGCTTCCAGCATCGGTAGAAAAAAAATTAATTTAGCGGGAAGGTAGCTAATAATTTGTTAAAGAACTTTTATTCCAAGGTTTTTTTGTTAAAATCAATAATAACACCTCTATAACCATTATTCTATAATTCTAGTATTGCGTATATGCAATTTTATGACTTCTACTGACAGGACCTGAATCAAGTGCTGCGGCCTGTTATATCGTTGGCCACGGAAGATCTCATTCATAAAGTATTAAATCAGTAATTAATTATTATTAGTACTTCAAATAAAAATTTAAATTAAGTAATTATTTTAAATTTTGCCAACTTTTAAAAATAATTTTGTTGACAGAAGAAATAACTAGCTCCGCCACTGGGCTCTGAAGCCACGAAACGCGCAGGTTTGATCACGTGGTGTGCTCAGGTTACGTTGGGACTGCTCTAGTAATAAATTAACAAATAAATATATATAGTCATGGGATATGGTAACTCAATTAATACAGGATGAACTTGGACCAAAACTATTATATAAATTATGTACTATTTTCAAAAATGAGGGTAAAACAGAGTTTTATCAAAACACTACACACTACACTGTTGAATGTAGTACGAAAAAACAAATTAAAGAATTATGCTGTGAATATAATTGGAGAATATCGAAGTGAATTTATGAAAAATAATGATATAATGGACCAGATATAAATTAAAAGAACTATACAAGCATCTAGAGCCACTAACTAAAATTAGACAGTCATTACTCATCTATTGTTCATTGAGTTTACACAGGCTTATGCTGATAGCATCAAAATAGAACAAATGTATCAAGCAATGGTTGACTTCAATATACCGTTAAGAGTTAAAACTAATCAAGCTTATTACAACGAAATTACAAACAACAGAAAACATGATCAAACCAAGTAGTGGAACGTGTTGAAGATTCTAAATGAACATAATTTAAAAAACCTCCTCAAAATAGTCTCTAATCTAACTTTACGCGAAAATGAACTGTGGTAAAAACTAACATTCAGGAAAGATCGAAAGGAATACTAAGAACTATGGGTCTGGAAATAATCCAAAAGCAAAATAAAATGTATATCTGGTAGGGGTCTGGCTCTGGATCTGGTATGGAAGGAAAATATGTAGAGATAATTTAGAAACTAAAATTAGTCAACGTTAAAGTTTGGGAATACTGAGAATACTCTGGTAACTAAAAACCATGGTAACTCTCAGTAAATAAAAGCCAATACAGCTCGTGTGGGAACTAAGAAAAGTGTTTCTGTAACATTGAGAGTGTATCAAACAATAACAAATCTGGTGGTTATAAGTTAAGTGAGGGGTGGGCGCAAATTAAAAATTTTTAAACTCTTTTAAATGAACTTCAGTTTATCTGAATATTCAGTTTAACAATCAAAAATAAAAAAACTCTCTCAAACTTTTTTTCAAAAATATTTTTGGAATTGTTTATTCTTCATTAGTTTAGTTAATAGAATATTTTTACTACCACATATAAGTATTTAATTTAGTTGTCTATTTGTTACCCTGCGTAATAAAAATTAAGTTTCGTCTAGTATCTAAACACCAGCCAAATATTCTGGCTTTCTGGTCACAATAAAATTAAACCATCAATCAATAAAATTATCAAATATTATTGATAGTTGCAATACCACTAGTTAATTTATTATACTAATAGTTTAACTGTTTTTTTTATTTATTGATTTAAGGGTGCTTCAGCCCTTTAAAAAGACAATTTAATAATTTGTACAATAAAAAATTTGTTAGTTTATTCGACGTCAATGCATTAAAAAATAAAGATTAAGAACAAATTTCAAGAAGGTAGGCAACCCAAACAACACCTGTGTATTGCAGAGTAGTATACATTATTTATTATTTTTTTAAATTTTTAAACAAATATGAATGAATGAATTAATTAATTAAAATAGACACTCAATATAATTCTATTAATATACAGGGTACTACGAAAGTGCCAAAAATGTAAAGGTTATTATTCTTATTATATGAGTGTAAACACCTAAACAGTTAAACACATTCATGTTAAAGACAACCAATGTAGTTCACAATTTCCATTTTCAGCAATGATTGCTCTGGATACTTCAGTTATTTTTTAGTTATTTTTGTTTAGTATTTCTTTCGTTCCTGAGAGCATAATTTACTTTCAAAAAAATGGGGAAGGTATCGTTTTAATGGAGCGTGTCAGTCAGTTGTCATGAAGTTCAATTTTATTCCACAAGGTGCGCACAATCGACGGTCCCAAACGTCAAATTACAGTATTACCAATTACTTTTATTGCATAAATTTTTTAGAGTTTTATATAATAATTGGTAAAACTGTAATTTGACGTTTGGGACCGTCGATTGTGAGCATCTTGTTGAATAAAATTAAACTTCATGACAACTGACACGTTCCATTTAAGATCTCATACAACTACAAGGTGCACCATAACAAGAGCTATGATTCTAGATATAATCCAGATTATCTAAAGATGCGTTTTTGACACTTACCGGAGCAAATCTAAAGCTCGTTAGAAATGTGAATTGACTATGCAGTTAGGGCCTATTTTAATTTGACATCCCTGTACAGAATTGCCACATTACAATTTATTTTATTTGAAGTTCTCTTGAAGTTTTTTTAGCTTGGTTTGTTGGTATATGGCAACCCTGAGCTATCATTATGAAACTTCAAAACCGCATTTTAAAATAAATTGGACTATAGCCAAACAAATTCGTATCATTCCTCGTAGCTGCTATCACCCTGTCACTATGGCATTTTAGCAACGATGAATATCTGGAATCATCAACATTGTGCGTTGAACAAAAGCGAAAATTCTTGCAATTGGTGCATGGGTTTACTCACTTTCTTAAACAGCTAGCCGTTGGATTCACCAATCCCAAAAATTTAAATCCATGAGAAGTAATGTATCGGATTGGAATAATTAAATGGTAATTAAATATATAGTTGGTATAGAATAGTTCTATCTCACTGTACAAAAGCTTCTGAGGTGGCGAAATGTGTTTCTCCATGATCTAATGACCAGGAATTGAGATTTTTCTAGGACTGTCAGCTCCCAGGATCTTAGGGCTTTTCAAAACTTCAAAATACACATCAATCGTTCTCATACCATCCAGGAGATCAAGAAAAATATACGGAAAACAGTTAAAAGGACTGAATATGCTGAAAAATGTAATGCGAAACGTCCACTCACGAATAGAGGAATATTTAGAGAAAAGTAGGAATCCCCTTGACCTTGTGTTTAAATACAAATTAAGCATTCACTTATTCAGTGATATTTACTTGTACTAATAAAATTATTTTCACCTTATTACTTTGAAATATGACTCAGTTTTATGGAGCACTTTGCATAATTGAGATAGGTGCGACAATTTTTCTTGATTCTATTTTTTTAATACACTTATTAGGTTTAGGTTTTAGGATTAGGATTACCCACTGAATTTTTGGAACAAATGAGGAAACTATAGAGAAGAACATATCATATTATTAAAAATGCTCAAAACCTCAAAATGAGAACGAATCTATAGAAAGCATGTACAAAATTACTTCAGTAAATAATTTTTTTTATAAACAAATTATTAATTGATTGCATAAAATAGGAAGTAAAGGGACTTCAAAAATATCCTTGTCATTAAAAATGAATAATAATTTACTTAAACCCCCTAAAGGCAATGTTTAGTGTTCCTTGTTTGTTATTAAATAAATTTAATAATAATTATTAAAACATTGACTTTATTTAGAAGCTACTACTACCTATAACTAATTAATAACAATATTGAATTTTTATTAATTTTATTAATGTGCCAATAAAAACTTTTAACTGTTTTTTGTTTTTACACCTAACAGTTTATTTTTTTAAATTATTTCGTTTTTAGCTGTTTTTTGTTATTAAAATTTATAAAATTATAAATATTCTAATAATGTTGTGTAATAAATTCTTAAGTGCTAAATAAAAATAGTCATAGTTTTACTAATAAACCATTATTTTGATAGACATTAGCGTGACTTTAAATATTTGTTTTATACCTAGTGTGTAAATAATGTGATAATATCGTGTACTTTGAGACATAAGAATGCATGTTAGTTACTGTTTAAATTAGTAACGGTTAAATAATCAACTTTCTCCAGAGATTTAAGATCCCTAAACGATAAAGCGATCAAAATCTTTTTAAAAAAGGCCGCAAGAAATACGAGAGAAAGCAAAAATGAATTATTTGCCAAAATATATGAGTACTTTGTGCATTGTTGTACTTATGAGTTATTTTCTTCTGCAAAATCATATTGCTTCAATTGTAATTAGTACCACCAAATTTATGAGCCATGGCTTTAGGCATACTAAAAGTACAAAAACAATCGGACTTTTAAATGTTAGTACAGAAGATGTTCAATTGCAAAATTTTAAATAAAGAGTGCCTCATTCGAGATTTTTTTTAAATTTTTATATTTTTGGTAATAATTAATAAAGGCACTTTCTATGAAATATTTTAGCACATTCCTAACAGGACGTTTATACTTCGTAATTTATTAGAGATATTAATTCGACGCCCACCAACTGGAAACTGGAAGTTATTGGGTTGTGTGCCATTTACCTTGATCCTATTGTTAATTAAATTTAAATCTGTATAGAATAAAAATTATTTCTACTATTAATTTAGAATTTAAATATATTATTGGTTGCGTATGTGAAATATTGGTTGAATTAACAATTAAGTAATAAATTTCGATGATAATTATTGGATTTTTCACATTTAAAAGCAAGCACCTCATTCAAGACCTCTTATTTACGATCAATCATTTTAAAATATTCTACAATAAGTATCCATTTCTCCATTATTATCTTAAATAAATAAATAATAAAAGATGCAAATTAATTTACATTTCGACCTACTAACCTCCACTGAGTATGTGATATATTGTTTTCCGCTCAAAACAGAAATTTTCACAAAATGCATACAAAAAGACTTGCTTTCATTAAAAAATTAAAAATAAAAATTAATAGGTTAACGTATCTCAATTAGTTGAAGGTGATCAATTTCAAATACGCAGATTCAAAGCGATAATTACATTATTCAAATTATAATTACAGTCGCTTAATCTAAAAAATGACTATTATGTATGCGTCGTGGTACCAACATTAAGATAAGGGGGTATGTGACTATCGTAAAAATTCGTTTTTACATAAATTTCAAGGTAAAGGTGAACATAAAAAATTACATTTTATTTGTGTTGTGGAACAAAACCTTGAATTACTATCAGTTCGTGATGGTATTGTTGAATGGTTAAATCCTTGCGATTCTAAAACTTTCTTGTGAAGAGGTCAAAAGAAACACATTAATTGCTTTAAAGGGAATAAATTTGCATTTCGTTTTTCTATGTAGATTAATCAGCCAAATTGCATAAGTATAGTTGCATTTTTATACAAGACAATGGAAAAGTTTGAAAAAATTGTTTTGGTAGAACAAAAACAAAAAATTCGTAGATATGAAGAACAGATTAACAGAACATACGAATCAAAACAATTTAATAAACTATCCATCAAGGGGAGGAGACCATGCATGGAAGAGTCTGCAGGAGTTAAAGAACATAACAACTCGGTGAGAATAAAAATTACAACAAACAGAAAAGAAGAATTTATAATTACTTTTATAACATAAGTCATGTCATCACTGGAAAATGGTTGGAACAAGTCAAAATAAGTCGGTTGGGCCTTCTAGAGCTGTTCCACTAAACATAAGTGGGACTTTTGGCACTTCAAATTTCTAATTTTCTTATCCAACATTTCTCAGAAAGATGGATCCGTTAAGAAGTCTAGCAGATAGTGGCCTCCAGCGCGCTCACCTTACTTGACACCCTCCACTTATTCTTTTAGGGATTTGATAAAAAAAGTAAGGCATCAAGTATTAATTAAAAATCAGATGAATGCTTCCTCAAATCAGCAGATCCCAGAATTGATAAAAAAAGAAAACTTGATACACAGTAATTATACACACGTCCCTGATGGATTTAAAAATGTTCAATAAGTAGCAGAATATGGTATGGTCAATACCAAATAAAGACCACAAGGTTACATGTCTAACTTTTGAGAAAATTTAATTTTACTATTGGAATCCTCATTTATATTGCCTTGTATGGTAAATTAGAAATAAAAATTTCATGGGTAATGCTTGATATTTTTGTGATGGGTCACGCTGAGCCAGATAATTTGGCCTAATCCAGCGGCTGTCCTAAATACCCAAAGTTTTACCAAAAATTAAAGAAAAGAAGAGAGGTGCGTACACATAAAATGCGTAGCTAAACTTAAAAACGGAAAATACCTAAAAAATCTATTAAAAGGACTTAAAAATCAGAGCTATGAGGGCTGATATAGGAAGGAGCAGAGGCAAATATACACATCGTTGGCTTCCTAATAGCAAAATTGTTTATCTCTTCCTTTTAACGTTTACCATTTGACTTCAAAGACGTTTGACTCAGAAAATGTCGAAAAGCACCTATTAAAGAACTTAATAGATGTTGATGTTGGTGAGCGAGGGGGGGGGGAATTCAATATATATTCCCTAACTTAATTCAAACTTAAAAGCAAATACACGAGCCTAAAGCACAAAGCCTAAGTCTACATTATTTAATAATGTACACAGATAGTATAGTTTATAACAAGATAAAAGTGAATCAACTGCGGCAGATATAATTAAGAATATAACATTACACTGATAATCTAATCTCAACTTATCGCTTTATGAAACGATCAGGGAAGACATTGCTTCAGGAGCGTACTAAAAAAATTTAGAAATGCACTAAGAACAATAATATGTCACTCCCTTCTACCTAACAGTCACTACAATACATAAAACCAAGCATTCAGACTATTCATAGACATAATTAATTTAATGATATTCTGTTTAAGAGTTGTAATTTTGATAAATTGATGAAAGTATTAAGGAATTCTTTTAATACGCTTCTGAAATAGTGAAGTCGCTGCTTTGCTTTGCGATAAGTTGAGATTAGATTATCAGTGTAATGTTATATTCTTAATCATATCTGCCGCGGTTGATTTACGACTTCAAATTATCTTGTTATAGACTATACCTGCAACCTACAGATATAGTTTGAAAATACATATAAGAGCTCGACTTTCATAAGTCAACAGTTGCTCATCAACTTATGCCAATACACAATAACTAACCCTAGCGTAAATCATACACCATCACCATTGTACTGTGACGATTGCTAACCCATGACGATTTGCACCCTTTTAGATATTTACCGAAAAAATTTATTTACTTTTAGAAATATCTAAAAGGGTACCTAACTTAACAATCCTCACAGTACAATGGCTGATGGTGTATGATTTACGATTGGGTTGGTAATTGTATATTGGCATAAGCTAATGAGCAACTGCGCAACGAGCAACTCGACTTACAGAAGTCGAGTTCTTATATGTATTTTCAAACTATACACCTCACATTCTTAAAAAGTTCAAAAACGACTAAAACAAGTAACACCTCTAAAACATTGCCACCTTTTATCGAGATGCTACGAACTATAAATTTTCAAATTTTAGGACAATTTCACCTAAAAAGTTTCTGAGGGGTCCTTGACTGTCCCGATTAAATGAAATTGTGTCCCAAAAACTAGCCAGAGATGGCACAAATATCAAAAAATTTGAATAAATGAACTAAGCTTGTTTTTCCCTTGATGTGGTCTATTAATACGTATGCACTTAAAATTTTAATAAAGCAACTCTAAGTGCGTGACCATGTCGACGCACCGCACTTCGCACTGTCCTTAGCACTGTACAAAAAAAATAAAGCATTGTTTCATTTGAAAGTGTGCTTTGGTGCGTTAATATGACCACTCTCATATAAAACAATGCTTCATATATTTTATCGGTGCGGTTTTAAATGCGATTATAGGGGTAGTGCGAAGTGCGGTGTGCTGATCTGGCAAAGTATCTCAGACTTCCAAAATTTTCCTATGTAAATTTCTTAGCTTTGAATTTTAAAGTTCAGGATATTTCTTCTTAGAATATTTTCTAGTTTAAATAAACCAAAAGGCTTATTATGATGATTTGCACTTACTTAAGAACTTATACTTCATTTTTCTGATTGCTCAACATTTCCTTGTATCTTAGAAGGTTCAAAAAAGTTAAAATAATAATAATAATTTGAAGTGATTGTATAGTATATCAAAATGCTTTCTATTCTCAAGCTGTCTACACTTCATCATAGGTATAATCCGAGCTATAATCAGTCAATCATGGTAAATGCTCGAAATATTTAATTATTATAATAAAATTAATATCGCGATAAGTTTTAAATTAAAATAATTATATTGAAATAGAAACCAACTTCTATTAATGCTCTAATAGCCAGCTTTGATGGGTCAAGTTTAAAAGAAAATCTTAATTCCACCAATTAATTGCATGAACATTAAGCAGTGATTAATGTAGCGTTCGATAGTTTCAAATTTATTAAAAAATTGATTAAGAAACAGTAGCGCCTATGGGGATCCCAAATGAAGGTTTAACAATCTAAAATTTGCTTCAATTTTCCCGCACTTCCGCACTGCGTGCTTCAGGCAACTTGAGTTTGTAGATTTTAGTTTTCATTTGCTGTTAAAATTCAAAATATGGCACCAAATTATGATTTATTAGAAAAATATATCATGACTTAACTATTTTGATGCTATCTCGATTAATTCATCAAAGATTATCAACCGATTAGTGCGTAATCGGTTAATCCGTAATTGAATTTTTCCACCTACTGTAGGTGTGGTAACTGGTAAATTTGTTTAACATTTCTCTAACATTAATTTGATATTTACAACTAACACTAATAAGATTATAAGGTAGGTGTCCTTAAGAGAAAGTTGTTGATCTATGATTAATAGAAATGAGGCAATTTAATTTTTTTAGGCTTCTAAAAAGATTTAAAATTAAGAGCAATTTAATAATTATGTAAAAGTTTTCTGCTTCTACATTTTCCTTTATATTGCAATTGCTGCTATTATAAAACCTTACAAGTTGAAGATTATAGACTGCTTATATTATTAAGCCCTTTTTTTGCATTTTATCATAAAAGCTTGTACGGTTTCATTAAAGTCGTGTGTTACAAACTAATTACTAGTTTTTCTACAACTTTTTACACTAATCATCTACTCCTCAACTCCTCTTGAGATGCGTCTCGCATCGTCTCGATGGTTATAATAAAAATTGCGATTTTCTTTTAAAAAACAAAAGATTTTGAAACGTGCCGCCGTTAAGACACTCTAATTTTTATACCCATTGTACTATCGGATTATAGTGTTTTAGTAATCATTCCAAAGCCATTGTCGAGAAACGGATGTTGTAATCCTATAAACAATGCGTCGTGCAGATAACTTAACACGATTGTTGTAAATGCTGAAGAGTAAAGCACAATACAAAAGAATACTACGTACTATTAGTTTTATTAAAATTATTGTGCATGCTTGTTTTTGTTTTTGATAAAAGTGCAACTACCTTATTCAACAATGCTTGCATATTGATTAGCATATGCCAATGAATCATCCACCCTCATCTAGTAATAGTATAATGTGAACCGGCGACTACTTATAGTTACATGCAAACAAAGCACGCAATTAACTAACATATTTTTGTTCAAAAAAAGTCATTTGTCAGGTATCACAACAGTGTTGGCATTAATTTTGCATAGGGATCAATTTTATGTACCAAAATTCAACTTATTGGCGATTAATGCAATAAAAAATTCTTTGGCGACTGGTCTCGAGTTAAAAGTTAATTAAAAATCAATAATCGAATTAAGTTGTTATTTGAAAAAACTTCAATTAAAATTAATAGCGAAATAAAATTTTAATGTCGATTTAACAAGCTCCGGTAATAGAATTGTAGGTAGGGTATAATAGGTATAAACTGAAACCTAATCAAATTCTAATAATTTATTAGCTGTTCGTTAAATGTTAATTTTTTTAAATATGCCAAAATTTTCAATAAGTGCGAGAATTTGGCCTATCTCAATTTCTACATCTATATCTACTTAAACTAACCAAACCATCCAAATCGATCCTTAACAAAGATTTTAAATGTGTAATAAGAATAACAATTCAGAAAGTTAATAATTCGTCGAAGTGGGTCGTGAAGTGGGTTGTTGCGAAAACAAAATTTAAATCTATAAGTGTGTATAGTTGAAAAGAGATTATGATTCTTATCTCCACTCCAAAAAGCACTTAACTTGTAGACTTCAAATCTTCAATGGGAAGAAGAAGAAACATAAATTAAAAGAATAAATTTCGAGACTATAAACTTGTAGTTCTTGTCAAGTTTTTAAGTCGGAGACGATGAAAAGACTTGCAAAGCAAAGAATCCTCAAGAGGTGCTCATTAATAAAATTAGCAAAAAGTTTCTTACTAACTCATCGGTGAACTAATAATGACATAATGAGATAAAGAGATAAAGATGGTGAAATTTAACTGGGTTAGTCTTACAAGGGACCATAAGTGAATTGTATAATAAATCACTTTCTTCCAGCAATCTAAGAGATTCTAAATTGGCATCTATCGTAGTTTTGGGCGCTGATATGTTGGTATTTTTCAACTCCATCTTTGTTGAACTATCAAATAGATCCTTCATAATATTTAGCTACCCTTATTCATTGACATTTGCCAATTGCCCTTTCAGATATCAGATGAAAAATTTACAATAATGGTGGTATAGCTCATTCGGTATGGATACTTTAAAACCTTAATAATCCATTAGCACCTTATTGGGTTAGGTGCATTAGATGAGTTCAATCTTGAAAATGAAGATAAACTACATACTGTCAGAAAAATTAAAAATAAAGTGAAGACATAATTTATACTTGAATTTACCTTACCAATTTGCACAATACCTTCACATAAATTCTTTTAATTTCTTTTACTTAGTAAGAGACATTAAAAGGGTTTCTACAATAATTTCTTAATTTGTCCTGACTTCTGACAACCTTTATTTGAAAAAAAAATGGAAGGTTTTACTCATCTTTTATTAGAACCCAACTCAGTTATCTTCCTATACCGAATGAACTATTAGTGACGCTATTTAAATTTCTTTTAAAAAAATTATGAACGTCTAATTACTAGAGCCCGGATTCTAAGCTTTTTGCTTATGGCTTTAAATCATGAGCAGAACAAATTCCTTTTGGATCTTTACGTTCCTGAAAAATTTAAGTGATATTAAGCCAATGTTGATAATGTTTATTTTGCTTTTTTTCGAATATTTTGCTTAAAAGGCATTTTTTTGCTTTTTTGAGCTTCTTTTCAAAGTTTGGGGACTTTTAAATTAATTTTCTTTTAAATTTTGATTAACTTGGATAAATTCTATTTAGATCTTAAGTAGGTATGGGGGCACTTGAAACCGACACAGGAGTGGGGGTAGACCTCGCCCCAGGCCCCGCCCCTTGACCTTGACCTTGACCGTGACAAGTTTCTGAAAATTTTAAGTGATTTAAGCCAGCATTGATAATGCTTATTTTGCTTTTTTCGAATATTTTGCTTAAAAAACATTTTCGTACTTTTTTTTTAATTTTTCAAAGTTGTGATTTTTAAGTTTTTGAATAATTTGGTTTTATAATTTGGAATAATTAGTTTTCTTTTCAGTGTTAAATTTCTAATTAATTTTCTTTCAAAATGGTAATTCAAATTGAGAATAAAAATTAAATTTTGATGCTCAATTTTGGATTTTTAGTGCTTTTTAAGAGCTTTTTTGACATTGCTTTTTTTAAGCTTTTTTAAGCGCTTATTTTAAAATAATAAATGCTTATAAATCCGGGCTCTACTAATTACATATGTTTGCCAATAATTTCGCTACATCCAGATACGAACCTGATGACCTGTGTTAGAGTAGTCCCAACACGCAGTAGTAGAACACTTAGGGAATAGATATCTATTCGTCAGTAGATAAGTATCGATAGAACAACTGGCCATAAATCTAATTAAATTGTATAAATTCCAGAATCCCGGGATTGAAGAAAAGTCAATCTCGAAATCCCGGGATTGAAAAAACTCAACGGGATTGCAATTCCTAGATGTAGCCATATAGCTATGTAAGGATATGAATATTACTGTTAAGTTCCTGTAAAATTAGCATAAAAATTTATTTTTCGAAATACAACATAAAGATAGAAATATTTTCATAGCGAGCATATTCGTTAAAATTTGAATTTTGTGTTGAAAGATTTATAAATAAGAAAGAGTAATATAAACAAGCGTATACACAAAATCAAAGTAGGTAGGTATTGCGACTTTGAAAAAGAAGTACTTGGGTGCCGGCGCTTTCTATATTCGATAGAAATAAGTTTTTAACAAACAAACTAAATCCAAGTAGGCATCATAATTGATAAATTTTTTTGTTGTTGCTTACTCAATCCTGGAGTACAAAACAATTTCCACAGATTGACATTTAAAAGTTTGATTTTGCTTCTAGTTGACAGTCTCTGGTTGCCCCTATCCGCATAAGAGATGTTAATAGGAATTTTCGTTATTCTTATAATATTTTTGCTATAAATTTCCTCAAAAGTATAATAAACCTTAAGCACATAAATTAATAGGCCCATAGGGTCATAGCCAGTATACCATTTTCGCCATCGAAATAAAAAAGAGTTATGTTTAATACAATTTCAATACACCCATCCAGCTATTTACTAGTCACTTTCCAATATTATTTATGCCAGAAGAAACTACTATAATACCCCACACCCCACAGTACTATACCAACATTTCTTGGGCAGCTTTCAGTGGTGTAAATAACGGGCCTGCATCAGGGCTCGCGTTGCGGGAGCGTCTCAGAAACATCACTTAGTATAAAATTTCGTAATAAAATTAATTTGCGGTTAAATAAAATAATTATTAACGGGAATGGGTAATAAGAATGGATAGGGCAACTCTGAATTTTTCGAGAGGCCCCATAAAACTTTTTAAAGATGAAATATTATGTGTGGAATTCAGATTACACTGTAAATATCTGAATTTTCGCTTATTGTTGTCATTTGATCAGAGTGAGCACAAGAGTAGGCCAGCAAAATCTTAGGTAGGTCTGGGCCCACCCTGGCCCTCCTGTAGTTACGTGCATGTACGCCACTGGCACCTTTTCACCTATTTATAAGAAGAGTCAAATTAAACTACTTATCTGGCCAGTTAGGACCTGTTAACTAGCCATAAAAAGTATGTAATTTAGTACCCAATTGACTTATGTTGCTAAAAACTATCTAAACAACCCTTAATATGTATGAAGATCAGGCACGTAACTAGCTTTAAAAAATCTGGTGGGCCCAGAGCGGGCCCAATTTTTTTTGGGTGGGCCAAGTACAAGTACGAAATTTTTAAAGATTATAGACCGTGGGCCCTTAACAGAAAAAACGGGGTGATCGTATTCAGGCTGAGCTCTTGGGGATAAGCTATTTGATACTCACAGAACACGAAAATCTGGTTGGCTTCCGTGGACACTTTAAGCGCTCACAGTCCTTCAATGAAATTGTTAAAAATATTCGGTAAAAAAGTTTACAGTATTCGGGTTGCCACTTTGCCATTCTTCCATTTAGATGATATTAATCGACCAAAAAATTTGGCATCCCTCCACAGTGGCTTACTCAGCGTTGAAGTTGGGCCGAAGTCAACATTTTCAGACCATACAACTCCCAAACAGTATTCGGGCTGCCTTTTGGCAAATCAACTATTTTTGACCGAACAACTAAGAATTTGCATTTGGCATCCCTCTCTGGTGGCTTACCCGCTCTCCTCAGTAATTAAAAGTTGTGTGTACACTGGTAGTGTACAAGATCAAAAAATGTCATTGGCATCCAAATTCGATGGATGCTTCAGAATGCTTCCCAAGAAAGAAATGAACTTAAAATTTAGCTTTTTGCAATAGGTACATGACAGTATTTGGCCTCAAATTTTTATAGTAACTCACTGGCAGTATACAAAGATCAAAAAAGTCATTGGCATCCGAATTCAGTGGATTCTTATACTATGTAAATAATAAATTGCTTACTTTTGAAATGTGCCGAATGTAGGTTTGTGTTTCCTACATTTACTGAAATGCTTAGATTTCGCTATCTTTACTTTCATTTTTCCAGGGTGGGCATAAGGGTGGGCCAACAATAATTTTGGGTGGGCCAGGGCCCACCCTGGCTCACCCGTAGTTACGTGTCAAAAATTACGTGATAAAAATTAAGCTCTTCCGAAAAACGAACGCCTTGTAATGCAAAAGTAATATTTAATTTCATTTATTTAATTACATTGAATCACCGACTGAAGGTGTATGGTGCTTCAACTTGCAGACAGTTTTCTCACTTTTATAATGTAGTCCAATAATATTATGTGAAAGCAATGAGAAGTATTTTATCAGCGTCCTTGTATTATTATTATTATTTTCTTTGAAAAACAATGGATACCTTATATCAATATTATGAGATGAACCAATTTAGACCGTTTTGAATGTTTCCACAATGACTCTCAAACACCTTTTAACCAAATTAACTGAAAAACACCTGTTTGCAATTTTGGATTTTAATAAATACATCGATGATGGGTTTGCATTCTGGCTCTTCAATAACAGTTATTTTTATTAATTTATTTATAATCAATTCGTTGAGCCACTCAGGATGTTTATTTTTATTTCCAGGACGTTGTTTGAATGTAAAGGTTGCAATTGCAGCCAAGTTCAAGGAAGTGTAAATATTATGTGTTATGCATTGTATCTATGTAATAATTTATTTATTTCCTCATTATAATCAACCTTAATCCTCAAATTTAGTCGCACCCGAGACATTATTTTTAACTACTTTAGGGTTAATTAAATACACTTAGAAATTAATTATCGTTAAATTATTCCTAAAATGGCATATTAAAGTATTAATTGCAAAATTTTATAATACAAAGCTATCAATTTTATTACCCATATAGCTTACAACTTTTATTGTTATTAAATATTTTAGTTATAGCTGTAATGTTATGTTCTTTAGTACAAATATACCCAATAGATAGTTTGTGTTAAAAGTACATTATATACAAAATTATACAAAAATATTTTCACTGCTATTGAACTGTTCAGTTAATACATACAATTTGTTTACAATTCTCAATAATTCGTTACAATAAGGAATTGGATTTATTATTACAACTCATTGTTTTGTTTGTTTACAAATATTAATTAAATTAATAACAAAATTTAATTAGATATACATTACACTTTATTACCTTTTTTAATGTAAGTATCAAATTAAAAAGTTTTAATAATATTATGTACAACTACTAATTTGTGTGACTACAAAAGTATGTAAATTGGTACAATAAACAATTATGGGTGAAGAGAACTAGAACAATATTAAATATTAATCGTGGTTAAAAGTGAAAGAAATAATAGAAGGATTTAAAGTTTGCTTTTACATTTACAAAAAAATTTATAGGTACGGATTGTTTCAAAATTTTACCTTGAAGTTTAATCCAATTAAAAAAATATATATTCGAGTTTGTTTATTTGGTAATTAGCGGTTTCTTTTCGGTAGTGGATTTTTTTAAATATTCGATATTCATAAAACATAAGCGGTACCGTAGTAATCGACTTTCTAGTTAACTGTGACCTTTTATAAAAACGGCATTTTAATGTTAAATTATGGGATTTATTGATATTCAAATATTTTAATAATATGCACCAAACAGATGACTTTTCCATTCCAAAATATAACCTTATTTTTAGTTTTTTTTAATAGAAAAAAACATTTCCGTTTGAATATTTGGGGAAGCATTTTACCTAAGCGTGCCTATAAACGTCGGAATTAAAAATAACTATCAACAGACATAATATGAACATTTGATTAACACAACCCATTTGATACTGTTGCTAAAAATCCTGTCCAAGTGATCTCGACATCTAGAGAAAGAAAGACACCGAGAAGAATCCATCAAGCACTGACTCTAGTAGAACAGGCTGTTTGACCCTACTCCGTTTACTAAAGAAGAAGTGTACATTTTAAGAGTTCAAACTTCTTATAGTAGATTAATAAATAAACTATCCCCCCATCCCTCAAGGTAAGCCTTTTCCTAAGGTTTTGGTTCAGAATAGCCCTTCAATCTATCTTGGCTTTCATTTTGACTGACATTTAACTGCAAGACGCAAGACCTAACGAGCGACCTAACAAGATCAAGCGTCTTGAGCTGAAGACCAAGATCAAGACTAAGCAGCGAGTCTAGTCTACGTATTGGCCTTCAGGGTCAGGCCTAAAAAGTCAAGATATTTTTAAAACCAAGACTAAGATTCAATTGAGTTTTATCATTTATTTTTAAATCTGTAGTAAACATGAAGTGCGTATCGAAAGAGCTAGTGATTCAAGATGTAGATAACAAGATCAAGCGCCTTGAGCTGAAGACCAAGATCAAGACTAAGCAGAGTCTACTCTACGTATTGGCCTTCAGGGTCAGGCCTAAACAGTCAAGATATTTTTAAAACCATGACTAAGATTCAGTTGAGTTTTATCATTTATTTGGAGCACTTTCTCCAAAACCACCCTTATCTTAAGTCGGTTTTCCTCAATTTCTCAATGATCATACTTATAATTGAGAGGTCAGAAGCCAAAGGATCTAAGTAGAAAAATAACATTTCTGAGATAGATATATAAATAAATAGAAATAAAAGACTTCCAAGTCAATGAAAAGGCAGAATTTTTTAAATGTTTCTAAAATTGATGTGATAGATAGCCATGGACCCTGTAAAAACGTGACTACCGAAAGAAAAAACTTACAAGTCAATAAAAATCCAAGGACTTTTCTAATCTAAAATAGATACGAGAACTCGACGTGTCCTTTTAAAGATGAGCATTGATGACATTTTTCTTAACAATTGCACATCCATATTAGCATTATCATTACAAATTTCACAAAAATACATAAATAAGTCCTCCTTCCATTATGTAAAATAAAAATAGATTGAAGAGGTGTACATGGATTATGTCAATTGTAGGTTTTAATTAATAAGTTAAATCAAATTGTGGGGGTAAACAAACTTGAAGATGATTGATCTTCTGCCGTATAATTCTTTTGTTAAATGTTAAATTTGTCATTTACATTTTAGTATGATCATACAACCTTGTTGGGTAAGTTAATGCCAATTTTTTACAAGACATTATTCTAACACCTACTTATTCAATTCAAAATCAGTGATGGTGGTTTTTAATAACTCAAAGGACTGGGTGTTCGTTGCACTATAATTTAAATTTTTCAATTATTTTTCTCATCTCCCATATTTTTATTATTTAAGCAATCAAATTTAAAACAATGATAAATCAAATCTTATCAAACCGAAAAATGAGTCATAATTTTTTATTATTTTCCATGGCGAAGCAATCTTCCATTTGTTTAGGTGAATCGTGTTCTGATTTTAATTATGATTTATCAAGTAAACAAAATATTTTTTTAACGGCACGTTGAACTTGGCTACAGGCTACGAAATCGTTTAAAATTTCCTTATAGGAGGAAAGTTGGTAAAAATTATGCAAAATTATGAAAACTTCCTACGAAAATTAAGTAACAATGTTTATTTAAATTTAAAATATTTGGATACTCTGACATTCACTTAAAATAATTTAAATGGAAGCAAAATAAAAGTTCTCCACACCCACAGGCATTTGAATAGAAAATTGAGAGAATGTACAAGAAATTATTCCAACCGTCCCAGCCGATGATGGCAGAAGACTGCAGGAATTTACTATTTTGAGTATTTTTCTCCGATTGGATTAAAACCACAAATTAATGCATTATTTATTGTCACTTATAGATTATAGGTTCATAACAGAAAAAGCGAGGTGGTAGAGTATTCAGGTTCGTCCCTTGGTTCGGTTGGCAACATCAGGAACTGGTTTTAGGGCTCAGAACTATTGACAATCAACTTTTAATTGATGAGGGGGTGGGAAAGTCACTTGAGAGGGATGCTAAAGTAAAATTTAATTTTTTAAGTGAAAATAGTTACTTTACCTAGTTTACTACTTCACTTATAGCTAATGGGTTCATAACAGAACAAGCGAGGTGGGAGTGTATTCAGGTTCATCCCTTGGGTTCGGTTGGCAACATCAGGAACTGGCTTTAGGGCTCATGGCTATTAACAATCGACTTTTAATTGATGAGGGGGTGGGAAAGTCACTTGAGAGGGATGCTAAAGTAAAATTTAATTTTTTAAGTGAAAATAGTTACTTTACCTAGTTTACTACTTCACTTATAGCTAATGGGTTCATAACAGAACAAGCGAGGTGGGAGTGTATTCAGGTTCATCCCTTGGGTTCGGTTGGCAACATCAGGAACTGGCTTTAGGGCTCATGGCTATTAACAATCGACTTTTAATTGATGAGGGGGTGGGAAAGTCACTTGAGAGGGATGCTAAAGTAAAATTTAATTTTTTAAGTGAAAATAGTTACTTTACCTAGTTTACTACTTCACTTATAGCTAATGGGTTCATAACAGAACAAGCGAGGTGGGAGTGTATTCAGGTTCATCCCTTGGGTTCGGTTGGCAACATCAGGAACTGGTTTTAGGGCTCAAGGCTATTAACAATCGACTTTTAATTGATGAGTAGGTGGGAAAGTCACCTGAGAGGGATGCCAAAGTAAAATCTTACTTTTTAAATGAAAAGTAGTTTCTTTCCCTAGTTTACTAGTTCACTTATAGCCTAATGGGGTCATAACAGAAAAAGCGAGGTGGTAGAGTATTCAGGTTCATCCCTTGGTTCAGTTGGCAACATTAGGAACTGGCTTTAGGTCTCAGGACTGTTAACAATCAACTTTTAATTGATGAGGAGGTAAGAAAGTCAACTGAGAGGGATGCCAAGGTAAAATTTTCCTTTTTAAGCGAAAAATAGTTAATTTGCCTTGTTTACTAGTTCACTTATAGACTAATGGGTTCATAACAGAAAAAGCGAGGTGAGAGTATTCAGGTTCATCCCTTGGTTCAGTTGGCAACATCAGGAACCGGCTTTAGGGCTCAGGACTGTTAACATACAACTTTTAATTGATGAGTAGGTGGGAAAGTCACCTGAGAGGGATGCCAAAGTAAAATCTTACTTTTTTAGTGACAAATAGCTACTTTTGCCAGTAGATAGCCGAAAAACATCATAAGTTACATAGTATGAAGACGTTAACTTTAGCTCAGCTGCCGTGCTGTTCAAGTCACTGTAGAAAGCAGACTGTAGATTCTTTTTGCATGAATGAAATAATAGCAAAGTGGCTGCCCGAATACTGTAATATTTCTTACTTTTGTCCTTGAAGTGGCTTGAGCCCTTAAGCCAGTGTCAGATATCGTCAGCTGGATTTTCTTGTTCGGTGGCACTCTCCAAGAGCTGGGCCAGAATGTTATCACCTAGATTATTATGTTATGTGGCCATAGTCAAAATTGCAGTTGTCAAGCGTAAACAAAACAAAACACCGTATAGGAAATTAGAAAAATATTTCCTACTTGAATCTAAACAGCTATGCCCAGCTCAAGATCCAGTTTTCAGTATAAACAGCTCTACACATCTAAGATTAAACAATTTCACCTTTGTCTGGCCCTTTTTGAGGAGCTTTGCAAATATAAGATTTAATCATTTTAATCCCCCCTTTAATATCGCTCTTAGATCATGAGAACTGAGAGCTGTTAGGAATGAATTAGACAGGGGTTAAGTTTTAACAGGGCCGGATCATCCATCAAGCGCGCGTTTCAGGGCCCTGAAAAGAAGTAAAATAATAAAAGAAATTTAATGCTCTACAACTTCTTTCCTGGAGATTTTTACTGTGAGAAGAAGGGCTGAGCTACTAGAGGCAAAAGTTTAACGAAAAAAATGAGGCAATTTTTTTTTCATAGTACTTTATTAAGGGGGCCATATTTAACAAATGGGCGGGGAAGGTGATATTTAGACATTCCGCTCTTAAGCTTCAGCGCCTTTAATATCTGGTTGATATCACTAATATTTTCAATTCCTGATAGGGTAAAGTTCAAAGAAGGCACTAAAGTATTTGTATATAAAAAATAACAGCCTAATTAGTGAGAAAAATGCAGTTGAACTTGGTGAAATTTAAAAAAAGACAGGATGTTGTTTCTACCCAACATCCGTTGTTTTTTTTTGAATTTCACCAAGTTCAACTGCATTTTTCTCACTAACTAAACTCTTATATACAAATACTTTAGTGCCTTCTTTGAACTTTACCCTATCACGAATTGTAAATATTAGTGATATCAACCGGATATTAAAGGCGCTGAAGCTTAAGAGCGGAATGTCTAAATATCACCTTCCCCGCCCATTTGTTAAATATCGCCCTCTTAAGGAATTTTGTGGGTGGGTATCTCAAAAACTATAAAGAACAGAAAAAGAGGAATCTTAGCAACCTTGTAGAAAATTTAATAAGCTTTCATTTTGCTAAGAATAATTTTTTCCCTAGGATACACCGATTTTGAGATATAAGCGAAAACCCCAAAAACGGAACCTTTTCACTTCCTCCCCCCCTTCCTTAGTCATGTAGCTAGAACAGGGGTCTTTTAGTATTTATTTGTTTTGTGAACTGCCGTGTATTTTTGTAGAGACCCAAAAATAATTAGTGCCTTAGGCCCCAACGTTCTTTGATCCGGCCCTGAATTTTAATGATATTTTTAATTAAAAACTATATGTGCAGGGTGCGTCCAATAAAATGATGTCAATTATTGATAACCCAGATTCATAAGACAAAAATAAAGTGGAACGTTGTAACAACCTTATGTCCTAAATTGTACCGTTTTCAAACATTTTCTTGTTTTTCCTGTATTTTAAAAACTGATGTCAAACCGCTTATTATTGAGATAGGACTCAGTAAGTAGCTTTGTTTGATAGAAATGCAGTATCTACATGAGAAATATTTTACTGAAATGATCACCAGGGACGTGACCAGTACGTGTGGTAATTTAGCAAGAAGTGTATCTTACGTGCTTCTTGGAAAAAGTGAAACCAAAATTGAAACCTCAAACCAATGTATTGCAAAACCAAAATGCAGTGAGCTTTATTGCACTTAGGAGGACTCCAATATACTTTAATTCCTCCAACACGGATTCTACAATAAAAAAATGTCTAAGATGGACTTACATTAGAATTAGTGCCATTTTATTAATCTTTACCCATGGAATCTGGAGTGTTGATGACATCCCCTTCTAGAACACCCTTTAAATATTGTTACTTACGTAAATTGACTTAAATTCGTTGGCCACGCTTAAATCCAACTTAAAGATACCCATTGAGTTTACCCTCTCTATAATCATAGAAGTTTAGTTATTTGGCTATTAAATAAATTAATTTTGTTAAAAAACCAAATAACCGTTTGGCTGTCAACAGAAAACTAATTTTTGGTTACTATATCACACATGTTACTTTCATGAAGATTAACTGATTGTATTAATTTATTCAAGCTTGTCGTTCACCTGCTATATTATTGTAATTTGCTAAACAACCAAGTATTATAAGCGTTTAAATTAACAATTAATTATACAATCGGTCGATTGGTTTTTGGAAACTAATTGAAGGTTTCCTCGAGCGCACTTTATTGTATGAAAATTGAGTAAATTAATGGAATAAAAATTGCGCAACAACTTAAACCAATAATTAATCGATTTATTTAAAAATTGAATATAATCAAAATTTCCTTCGAAATAAAATTTTCTGCTTATCAACCACCTATTGGAAAGCCCTTGAAAATTAGAACGCACGAACGCAAGTAAACAAAACTTATATTTTCCCAAATGTAGACTTTGTTATCAAAATTAAATTTTAGAAAAAATTATTAAATAAAAAATATATTGACTTACCCTAATAAAAGTCTTTTTGGGTGGTAAATCATCGTAATCCTCTTTAAAAACATCCGATTTGGTATCCTCATCACTCATTTTCACATTTATTTTAAATTAACTTTTTTAATCGCAATTAATTATTTAATTTAATTAAGTATTTACATTTCGACCTTTATAAGATATTTATTTAAAATAATTAAAAATTAGTTCTAGTTGAAAAACTTTCAATTACTTATCTTCCAGACGCGTATTTAATTTATATCACTTAAAATACAAATGAGCCCGATTCGCACGTTTTACTATTAATGAAGAGAGAATAAATTTACCAATTAAAATTAAGTTACGATTTAGCGTATATAAAAGATAAACATAACGTATTATACCTAACGACCTAGTTCAAGATACGTGCGGAAACAACCGGTGACTGATCAACAATACCTGCACGCCCCCTCCCAAAAACAACCTCTACCTGCTTTTTGATTAAGCAAGGTGAGTGCGCACCATTTAAATATATTGGGTATTTGCCATGTGCATTTATTACGATTAAATTTTTATCATATCTGCGTTATCACGTGTGAATATACTTCCTTACTTATAGAAATTTTAAATAAATAAATCCAACCACTTCTTATAGTTTTGGTCCAAGATGTTTAAATTATCTCTTCAAATATGTACCCCAGAAGATCACGGCATCTTAAAAGGGTGTAACATATATAAAAAAGTCAACAAAAGGGAGTTAAGCTTGTTTAGGTAAAAAAATAAAAATAAAGGTTCAATCTGAAATGCTACGACCACAGGCTCGTTACTAAATAAATAAAAACAGCAATGGTCTTCTGCGAAAAGACCGAAAACGCTATAGAGCACCTATGACATTATTGAATATTACCTATAACTAACAATTAAATGATTTTCAATCCTTTCCATTGGTTTTACATCCCTAATGTTTCTTGATCTATATTTATCACCTTTGCCGATTTTGCCATAATTATAGCTCTCCTCCACCTCCTGAATCTTTACTCTATTGACCCATTAATTCCATAAGGTATTGAGAAGAAAAGCTACAGTTACACGTGACACCAGGAGATACTGATTATATGGTGGTTAGTGACAAAGAGGATCCTTCGAAAACACGAGGCAACGCTTTCTCAAGAACCTAGTTTGTTGGGGTGCCGTCCATAGCGTATGTCCCTTCTATTATTCCTGAGAGAAAACATTAATTTTCAGATTTACGTTCACATTGCATTTTAGGGTACGAACAAGCCGAAGATGCATCGATGAGCGTGGTCGCAAATAGCGATTGCTACATAGCTAACACCTCTCTGCAAGGGTGACATAGAGATGACTTACATACAGTCATCGCCCATCACAGTGCATTTGGATAAGAATATTAATACCCAAATGTCACCCGCACAGAAAGGTGACATTAATGTAGCGATCACGCCCATCTTCAGGATTTCCATACTCATATGAAATATGTAGCGCCATTGCTACAAGGATGGTAGAGGCTGTTACGTTGCTGTATCTCCACGAACTGTAAAACCTCATTTTGCAGCATGATAATGCCCAACCCCGTACTACAACAGTTCGCACTGTAAGGCTCTAACCGACCTGCTACGGAAGCGTCTCGCCCACAGGATCGTCCTAACTTTCCTCAAGTTCTTCGTGAAATCCATTAAATTAAAAGTTCTTGCAAAGTGATCAATGGGCCTGTCAAGGGGCGAAACATGGGTCGGGGCAGAAAGCTTAGATGACCGTCAGAGTGGACTGTTTTTAGCACATGCCTAACCCCTTGAAAAAACCGTTAAATCACCCCTCTTACTCTCCTCAAGAGAACCCCCCGTTAACCTTGGATCCCGCCCTGCGTAGCAAACTGAGCCTTTCAGCTACCTACACAGGTATATTCCAAAAGCCCATCAAGGGTCTTCAATCACGACCATCAGGCTCTGAGTCGCTAGAATAGGCTTATCACAGCTTTTAGAGACAAAGTCCTGTTCGGTCTTTACCTACCTTGGTCGCAATCGGACTAGCCTAGGATTATCCCTAGCAAGGCTTCGGCTGCTGGTTGCGACCTCCTCGCATCGGCTTCTTGTTTTTTTCTCGAAACCACTACCTGTTCTAAGCAAGGCGGCAGAAACGCGACTGAGAAAGTTTTAGAGATTAGGACTTGATCTAGAGTCGCTCCTTTGTCTAATCGGATACACTATTAGTTTAACGCTTAACTCCATGGACTGAGCAAAAGCGGCTAAAAAGGCCCGGCACTATCGTACTTTCCATGAACATTGGATGTACAGTTGCAAACTCAAAGTAGGATGTGCTCTAACACATCAGGTCAGGTTGTAAACTTGCATGTTAATTTAGTTCTTGGACCAAAGAGTGCGGTAGAATTTGATTTTCGCCTGATAATTAACACTTCTTCGCTAATTTTTGGAAATGTGAAGGTTGGTGGAGTTCCTCTTGCCTGTGGTTTCCAAAGAAAGAACATAAATTTTCGGTGTTCGGTGGGCTTAGACGAATGTCAGAGCGGGCTTCCATCTCGTTGAATGGGGAGTGAGGGGGGCTTGACTTCAGAATGATGGTTGTTGAAATAGTTATGTAAGGCTCTAACAAGACACTGACTACTGTTCTTCCGTGACCAGTTAATAAGTCATCTGACACCTAACTTTTTTCCCATTGAACGCCGCATTATTACCATTTACTTTAATTCCTCTTTGATGATTTTCTAACACTCAACAAAATGTGCTTCCCTGAATAATCATCTTTGTTACTTAGAAAAGTACTTTATAGATCATAATCAATGCGGAATGACCCGCGATGAAAGGAGGTTTACGACAGCAAATAATAATTTAATAGAAATAATTTTTCAATTACTTAACGACGCCAACGTAGAAAGTCCATAAAAATTCTAAACTGTTAATTTTTTAATTCAATATTTTCTGGTAACTAATAAAACAAATTTGCTTGATTTTATAATAGTTGATTTTTTACTGCATGCTGAGGATTATCTACTGCCATTATCTATGGAACAAATTTTGGTTTATTAAAAGGGGGAACACGAGATGCGCGTAAAACGAATTTTGAAAAGTAGCGTTTGAAGAAAATAAGATAATAAATGTAAGAACAAGCACACATTACTACTGTAATTACAACACTTCGGTACATCTGTGAGACGATTTTATGAATTTTCTCAAAAAAAATAATTAACAAAGTAAGTCTAAAGGCCCGTCGACACACACAGGCTTGCCTTCCGGTTTGCCTGCACAGGCCACCTGCACGATGTCCAAATGCTACGGTTTGGCCAGTGCAGGCCGCCTAAACAGTGTCCACACGCTCCGGTTTGACCGGTGCACGCCGCCTGCACAGGCTAAACCGGAAGGCAAGCCTGTGTGTGTGGACGACCCATAACATTTCATTTCGATTTGTAAGTGAATTATTCTGTACATCTTCAGTAGTCAACCCATCCAAGCACTTAGGTAAAGTAGTCCTAATTTGTTTTATACAAAGTGAGTCAAAAAAATAGGAAATAAAATAATCAGTCATTTTTTACTATTATTATAAGGTGTTGAAAACTCAAGGAGATGGATCACTTGGAGCGTAAAAGACAATTAATGAAACTCGAAAAAATCATTATTTGCAGTGATTGTCAACGTCCAGAATGATCAAGAGAGGAAGGACGTATTCTTTTCAAAATGATTAATGAAACACTTACTATGCCATCAAAACCGCATCGTATACCAAGAGATGAGCTAATAAATTAAACGTTGCCACTTCTTGACAGAAAAAATAGCAAATTACGTATAATAACAATAAAACAGTCAACTTATGTAATTTGAATTTATTAGCAAAATCTCAGGAAGCGTTTTCGTGTGATTATTAAATGTTAATCAAAACCATTACCAGTAGGAAAAACTGTGCACTTCCTGGTCAAACCTGATGCGCAAAACATAATTAAAAGGTTTATTTTAGCAAATTTAGTCGTCAAGAAGTATATGATTACTTACACGCATTTAAAAAAAATTAAAAAAGTAAAAGTTTTTTGAATCAGGTAACAACACCAACAATAATTAAGCAATGAAGAAACATGATAGCCCAAGGGGTCTAATAAGAAATATTTTAAATATGTGCCGGCGCATCGTGAAGGCTATGATGAGCAAGTTTTATTGGGAAAGATAAATCATGGATGTTCAAGACAAACGTCTAAAAAGTTTTCAATTTATTCTTTAAACCGAAGGCTTCGGATCAGTGAAAGTGTGAGAAGGCTGGGAAATAGGAGTTCTAATGTGTCTGTGATTGAACAGTGGGAGAATCAAAAACATAAGCGATGAGCACAAGTCATTTTCCAAGCCTTCTTTGGTCTTATGTTTTAATTTTTTTTAATTAAATTTAAATTTGACGCCCTTCTCTTTTAATTTAAATTTTGGTAACTTTTCCAGTGTTTTACACTCAGTTTCATCTTCAAAATCGTTGTTTCCTTTGATAGGTACTCCAAAAGTTCTTCTTATAAAAAATAAATGACATATCACGACATAGGCTAGCTGTGACCATGGTAACATCAATGATGACATTTAATGATGATGATTATTACAGTAAACAATTTACATGATTGGTAATAATTTCAATTGCTTTTACAATAAATTTAAATAATAAATATTGATATTTTTACGACCGTATTTATATTTCATGCATAGAGCGAGCTCATTATTATATACCTTTTTGCTTATTACCATTACAGTTGATGTAATTCTACTGAAGCAGTTACATTTTTTCAAGATGGCTTTGTCTATGATATCTACTGAAGATTCAATATACGATGTAGTAGGCTTAATTTCACGTTTTGGCAAAGTTATTGGCATGGCACCTCACAACTTTAAACAAGATGGCACTCTGACACTTACAAATAAATTAAACGTTAATGGATTCGTCAATTTTGGACTCGTTTTGGGTAGGTATTACTTATCAACAACCTCGGTGTAGCTGATCTTAGTTTGCCTTGATATACTTATCTAGCGAATATCATCTTCTTTGATATAGTGTTATCAAACACTTTTGAATCTAGAATATCAATGTCTTTATACATTTTGACTAGTTTTTACTGTATTGGTTTTACATCATTTTCTTTTTAACCTCTTTCTCTTTCACTTACAATTCCTCTTGTTTAATTCGTGGGCAGTCACAACTTAGAATGGCCTTACATTTTATAAACACTTTCGTCTTCTGTGAAGAACCTCCTGACCTAATCAGAAGTCCCGACTTGAATCCAGTTGAACCGATCTGGGACATTCTTAGAAGACTTGTAGATATTTATTTCTTTAACCCCAATCACAGGACCGTAGCCAGGGTTACGCCTAAGACAGGCTTCACCTGCTCTGGAACATTTTAAGCCTGTTCTAGCCAGAGCTTTCTAAGAATTTCGCAAGAATACGTTTGTTTGTGCAACAGTTGCCAACCGTTGCACAAACAAACCTAATAATGAAACGATAAGTTCCTAATTGTTGGCGAAGAAGAACACATTAATTTTGAGAAAGTCAATTATTATTGCAAACTTTGAGCAAAATACTTCTATCCTCAGAAGAGATTACAGTGGTCAACAGATTTATACAACCCAGAAAACCTAGATTTTAGCTTTCAGCCTCCCTTGAAAATTTTTGATCTTGCCCTGATAACACAGAGTCTAGCTATGGTCCTTCCCAATCGCCTAACCAAAGAGTCTTGCCCCTATACAATTTAAATTGGGTCCTCAATAGGTTACTTTGGTGTTAACTGTTATTTATTTTTAGGAATAAACGCTGTGATGGTTGGATCTTTCACCAAACTGATTTTACTGAGAAAAGAACAACACTATTTCAATCAACTAAATATTATTTTGTACATTTTGTGTACGTTGAGAATTATAAGCGCAGTTGTAACCACCTTATTATTATTTTTCAACCAAGAAGATTTTTACGAAGCCTTTGAACAGTTGAGAAGTTTCGATGAACGAAAAAAAATGTTTGAAACTTCCAAATACTCGACATCTTACAAAGTTGTTTTTTTTGTTATTTTATTACTTTTTTGTTTAGTTATAGGATCAGAATGTGTCCAGTATTATGCAATGTTTGAAAATGTGGAAATTATCCTCTACGAATCCTTTTCAATAGGTTTACAACTGCTGATACACTTATTCGTTCTATTGTATTTCGAATCGTACACAGTAATGCTATCGACAAATTTTAAATTCATCAAAGAGACAACAAAAACATTAAGCAAATCCTTAAATTCAAACGACGAAAATTACGTGTTAAAGAAATCAATTGATACGATTAAAAACATCTCACTGATGTATGATGATTTATGCAAAGGAGCTGGAATTATAAATCAAGTATTTTCCTTCTCGTTGTTTACTTTGATCAGTTTGAACTTTATGGAAATTTTACTTGGCTTTTATCAACTACAAGACAAACATACAAGAACACCAAAATCAATTTTTTGGACGGTCACTTATTTGGTTCTTCAAGTGTTCACCTTGATGCCTCCAGGAAATACAGAAAACGAAGTAAGAGTAATTTTGTGATATTTTACACAAAAATGTTGTAAATGAATAAATGTCAAGATTAACTTTCTAATTTAAAAAAAACTCAAACTTGAATATTATTTTGAATTTTATAAGTATTTTTTTATTTAGGCTACCGAAGTGACAAAATATTTAACAGAAGCTGAACTCGATGAAGATGAACGCCTATCGAACGAAGTAAAATTTATCTAAATAATAATTGCAAAAATAATTATTTACCTAATTTTCAGAAAAATTATTTCCTTTTGAGAACGTTGCATCAGACAGTTAGTTTTTCAGCTTGTGGTTTTTTTCCAGTTTCAATGTCGTCGATTGTTGGAGTAAGTGGTCAAATTATTATTACAAATGACTTTATAATGCAATATTTTATTTTAGCAATTTAGTACCAGTGTGTCATTTTTATTATTTATGTTTCAAATTATACCAGACAAGTAAAATTAACCAAATGTTGGAAAACTATGTTGCATTTTAGGTTGTATCTACACCACAATTTTTATTCTACATTGGTATTGAACTAAATTTACAGCATTATATGAGCACTTACACGTTTTTTATACCTAAATAAATTTTAAAGCACTAATAATTAAGTATTCTCCGAGAGGTTATCCACTCTCTGCACTCAATATACAAAAATTGAGCTGTCAAGGGTAGTCATCTGCAGTCAATAACAACCATAGCATATGCACTTATGCAGTCATAGGCAGTCAACTGCAGTCAGTGTACAAATTCAGAACAGTGGTTGAGCCCTCGGTATTCTCTCAATTTTAAAGATTTTGTATTTTTAAGTCCACTGCTGTTCAACTCTTTACCGACAGGTTTTTACACCAAAGAAAGGTTCCACATATTAATTGAGTTTTGGTACTTTCTATTGCTAGTTCGACAGCAACAAAAAAATTGCTTAAGATTTTTGATAGCACCAGAACTATTTATGTAGAATCAATCTATCAAGGCTGGTTGGCGAGTGTGGAATGAGTTAACTCTAGTGTCTTTGGTAGTGATTTGCATCTGTTCCTATTCTATGTTATTTATAGTTTCGTATCTTCTTATTTTACCCTTCGCCTCTCCAGCACACTCCACAATTCTCCAATCCCTCTAATCCTTATTTTCCTTCAGAGACATCAACAAGACTATAGCACTTATCTAGGTCTATAGCATAGTTCTTTCTGAGCTAGAGTAAGTTCCTTCACTAACTTGACTTCGTTTTAGAATGCAATCACAAGTACCTACTTAATTATTCTCTTTGTAGTACTTTGTAAACTTTGTACTTATAGGCCGAGTATTTCAATCGACCCTTAAACTTAAGTGCAACTTTAAACTGACCTTCAACCAATAGAAATACACAAAATTGTAGTAAAGCTCTGCTTAACGCCATATTTAAGTTTGAGGGTCGATTGAAATACTCGGTCTTAGTGTTAGTCACTATTTTGGGAATATAATAATAAATTTTTTGAAAAATTAATATTTTTATTTGCATATTCCTTGTTCAAAGTACTTAAGGTAGCACTGCATGGCTGGATTATCCATAAAGCGCATGAAGCGCGTGCTTCAAGGTTCGGTGTTGAGTAGAGCCGAGACCTAGAGGAAAGAAAAAAACTCAAAAATACAACTTCTTTTCTGAAGAATTTGATTAACATTAGATTAACACGGCCCATTTGATATTGGTGTCCTACCGATCTAAAGGAAGAAAGACATCAAAAAGAATTTATCACACGATGAGTCTTGTAGAACAAGCTGTTTGACCCTAATCCGTTGAGGAAAGAAGACGTGCACATTTGAAGGGCTCAAACTTTTCAGTAGATAAATAAATAACCTATCCACATCCCTCAAGTTAAATCTTACCGTAACGTTTTCGATCAGAATAGCCCTTTAAGTATAAATAATGAAGGGTTAGGTTCGCGAGACTGCAAAACTATATCTTGGTTTTCGTCTTTGCTGACATTTAACTGCAAGAGCTAACGAACGAACTCACCAGACCACGCACAGTGAGCTGAAAACCAAGATCAAGACTAAGCAAAGGCTAGTCTAAGTATTGGCCTTCAAGGCCAGGGCTAAAGAGTCGAGATATTTTTAAAACCAAGACTAAGATTATTCAGTTGAGTCTTATCATTCTCTTTTTAAATCTGGGGTAGTCATGTTCTGGGGTGGTAATCTAGTAGAAAATTTCATAAGCTTTCATTTTGCTAAGAGTATTTTTTCCATAGGATCCACCGTTTTTTGAGATATAAGCGAAAACCTCCAAAACAGAACCTTTTCACCCCCTCCCACCCTTAGCCATGTATCTAGGACCGAGGACTTTCAATATTTTAATTTTTTACTTTTTAGCTAGAGGTTATCCGCTCTCTGTAGTCAATATACAAAAATTGAGCTGTCAATGGTAGTCATCTGCAGTCAATGGCAGCCATAGGATATGCAGTCGTAGGCAGTCAACTGTAGTCAATGTATAAATTCAGAACAGTAGTCCAAACACATTCCTGAAAAAAAATTTCACCCTCTTCCATGTTCTCTAGGTATAACACCTTCATTGACTAAAACTAGAGTATATTAACATTTGTTTTCTGGACTGCAGTGTATTTTTAGAAAGGCCCAAAAATAATTAGCGCCGTAGGCCCCAACGTTCGTTGATCCGGTCCTGAGTAGCAGCTATGCAATAATATAAAAACAATTTTGAGATTTAATTAATTAAAACTGTAATTTTTGAGCCTAATGGATAGGCAACACTTCATACAAGCTTAAAATTGGAAAAAATTTCAAAACAAACTAAACTGAAACTAAAAGAAGAACTCAATTACTTACTTAAGATACGACTAATTAAAAAATGAAAGTATCAAAATTTATTAACGATTACAATAACTATAGTATAATAATTATTTACTTATTTTAAATAGAAATAAAAACGTTTGTTTAAATCGTCACAACAATATTTCAAAATAATAAATTCATTGATTAAAAACTAATAGGGGAGTCAATAGAGCTATAAAAACTGCGTTGTTTCGAAATTCGTGCCCGAAGCTTCGATTTTTCTGAAATTTTCACATTATTTTCTATATGGTGTCTAGTTCAAAGTTTACCTTTTTTATTTTGCCGCGATCTATTTTCCTCCGCGGAAAACGGGAAACACTTTTTCCAGACAAGGTGTTCCAGAAAAACATCGACCAACTACTAAAATGAGTTTATGGGTTCAAAATAGGACATTTGTTCCTCTTGAAATTATATCTAAAAATGCACCCATATTAACATATCGCTTTATTTCCAAAACTACTGTAAATATTTTAATAATTTTTATACAGCTGATATATCTTATAAAAGGCACTCTGTAGTAAAAATTGCAAGATAATCGCAATACTGGAACTATCCCTTAGGGGGTGGTGCTAACTTGAAAACTCTGAAAGACTACTTTGGCACCAAAAAAAAGGAAATGCGTTTACTATATTTTGTAGGAAATTTTAAAACAAGCGGTTTTGTTCTTCCAACTCTTTTTTCTAAAACCAGCGGTTTTTGAGAAAAATTGAAAGATAACAATATTAAGGGTTGAATTTGGTAAAAAATGTTACCAATAAACCATCGCAAATCACCGGCAAACTTCTACAGTGCATTCTTGGTATTAAAATAAGATATTTGTACCTCTTGAAATTATATCAAAAAATGCACCCCTAAAAAACTGTGAGCTCTTAAAGTTGGTATTAAAATTTTTTTAAGTCCGTTTATCTCCACAAGTACTGCAAATATTTTAATGATTTTTCTTCTGCCAACATATCTTTTAAATGTCATCTTGTGGTAGAAATTTCAAGAAAATCACACGACTAGAACTACCCCTTAGGGGGGTGGGCCTAACTTTTAACCCTAAAAAAATCGAATTAAATTAGATAATTTTATAGGAAATTTTAAAATAAGCATTTTTTGCCTCTAATATTTTTCTTCTACAACCAACGGTTCTTGAGAAAAAATGAAAAACGTATATGTTTGGAGAATAATGTGATTTCTCCCGTTTTTTTTGTGAGCCTTTTTCTGCCGAGGAAAATATAGCGCGGCCAAAAAAAACTTGTAGACTTTGAACCAGGGACTATATAGAAGATCATGCAAAAGGTTTCAGAAAAATTGACTCTTCGGGGACTTACTTAGGAACGATTGTCTTCATTGACGGAACAATTTAAAACAAGTATTTTCAAATGACCCCACTTGGTGAGCCTTTTTCTGCCGAGGAAAATATAGCGCGTCAAGAAAAGACTGGTAGACTTTGAACCAGGGACTATATAGAAGATCATGCAAAAGGTTTCAGAAAAATCGACGCTTCGGGGATTAATTTCGACATACTTGTCTTAAATGCGCATGAATTGTTCAGTCAATGAAGACAATTATTCCTAAGTAAGCCCCCGAAGAGTCGATTTTTCTGAAACCTTTTGCATTATCTTCTATATGGTCACTAGTTCAAAGTCTACCAGTCTTTTCTTGACGCGCGATATTTTCCTCGGCAGAAAGAGACTCACAAGGTGGGCATAAAAATGGAAAAAAATCTCATTATTCTCCAAACATATAACTTTTTCATTTTTTTCAAGAACCGTTGGTTTTAGAAGAAAAATATAAGAGACAAAAAATGCTTATTTTAAAATTTCCTATAAAATTATTTAATTCAATTCGATTTTTTAAGGGTTACAAATTAGAGCCACCCCCCTAAGGGGTAGTTCTAGTGATGCGATATTTTTGAAATTTTTACCACGAGATGACATTTATAAGATATGTTGGCAGAATAAAAATCATTAAAATATTTTCAGTACTTGCGGAGATAATCGGACTTAAAGAAATTTTAATCCCAACTTTAAGAGCCCGCAGTTTTTTAGGGGTGCATTTTTTGATATAATTTTAAGAGGGACAAATGTCTTATTTTAATACCAAGAATGCACTGTAGAAGTTTGCCGGTGATTTGCGATGGTTTATTTGTCACATTTTTTACCGAATTCAACACTTAATATTGTTATTTTTCATTTTTTTCAAAAGCCGTTGATTTTAGAAAAAAAAATTAAGAGAAAAAAATCGCTTCTTTTAAAAATTCCTACAAAATTTAGTCAACGCTTTTACTTTTTTTGGTGCCAAAGTACTCTTTTAGAGTTTTCAGATTAGCACTACCCCCCTAAGGGATAGTTCCAGTATTGCGATTATCATGAAATTTTTACCACAGAGTGACTTTTATAAGATATGTCAGCTTTATAAAAATTATTAAAATATTTACAGTAGTTTTGAAGATAAAGCGATTTGTTAATATTTTAACCCTAACTTTGAGAGCCAATAACTTTTTAGGGGTGCATTTTTAGATACAATTTCAAGAGAAACAAATGTCCTATTTTGGACCCATAAACTCATATTAGTAGTTGGTCGGTGTTTTTCAGGAACACCTTGTCTGGAAAAAGTTTTTCCCGTTTTCCGCGGAGGAAAATAGATCGCGGCAAAATAAAAAAGGTAAACTTTGAACTAAGCACCATATAGAAGATAATGTGAAAAATTCAGAAAAATCGATGCTTCGGGCACGAATTTCGAAATGTTTGCTTAATTTGAATGGACTATAACTAAATCGACAATTTTATTTACAAGGATTTTGTCAGAAATTTTTGCAACTGAGCTACGTCAAGGACACATTTTCTTATATCGACAAAAGAATACTTAAAGCAAGGTATAAAGAACTCAGTTATACATTTAATGTTATTACTGAATTCAAAATTGTAAATGTAAACATGAGAACTATTAACACAACACCACTAACTTACAACGTACGTTCATTTGATTAAATAAAAAATTAATGCCTTAACACACTAACTGCCTTTAGAGATGTTTTTTGATCTTTTTTCAGAAAATTTGTACAAATTGTTTATTCTAAGATGCATCTCATGGCAGGTAACATGTTACATTGTTTTAGAAATTAATAGAAAATGCACAAAAAGTATACAAAGATCACGCATAGACATGCAAAAGTATTAATATTCGGCAAAAATTGTCACACTTTAAAAGTTTAACTACGTACCTACTATTGAACTTACATAAGGCATTAAAACTATAGTACACATAAACTGTCTGACAATTTAATCTAATTATATTACTAACAAACATTTTAAACGTTAAGTCATCATGTTATAAAAATAAATCTCTTTTAGAAATTTTGACACTATAAAACGATGTACCAAATGAAATGTAAATATACATTTGAGTATCATTAATAATGTAAAAAGAATTTTACATGATAATCACAGAGGTAATTACAAGAACGTTGTAATTATTTAATTAATACAATAGTTCATCAACCAAACATTAGAAATTTCACAATTACAACCCAATAAGTCTTACATTGCTTTTTGAAAAGGTTTTTTTCCTCTTTACAATGACTCGTTTCTTTAGAATTTAAAAAATTTAAACAAATCATTTCTGATTAATGAAGTTTTGAGCTTATTTAGGATTTTAGAAAGATTGAGGAATAATTAAAATAATGTAAAAACATGAAATAACTAAACATAACTTTGTCACAAAATATTATCTTTTTGTAATGTTTCGGTAGTGTTTCGAATAATATCAAGTGATAAATTTTGATTCTTGAGAATCAAATCTGAATTTTCTTTTAAAATTGTCGAAATATCTTCTAATACTTTATCCGCTTCGCTAAAACTACTTTTTAATTTTCTATTTTGAAGTTGATTATAATTATGTGGAAATTTAATACCGCTTTCGTATTTTTCTAAAATTAATTTCATTTCGTCATGATATTGCACACATTCGATGGTTAAATTTTCACAAAACTTTTCCAACTTTTGTTCATAAGCACTCACGTCTCGATTCAAAATCATTGTCTGCAAATAAATCGTTTGAGCTATTTTATACCAGTCTCCAAGATTTTCTGCAAGTTGAATAAAAGCCTTGCTGCACTCCGTTTCAAGTAGCTCTTTAACACGACGACTTGTTTCGGCAATTTTAATTCTTTCTAAAATGTGAAACTGTTCATCATTGTAACTAAGAGACCTTGTTGCTCGATCACGAACGAGGTGTTGCCAAGAATCTCGTAAACGTTCTATTAGAGCCCTAGCACGTGCAGGAGCGCGTGTTTGAGATGGACATTTAACAAGGCGAGTTGACGATTCCCATTCTAATCTAAGAATATCTTCAACAACATTTTTCTGATGTAACTGTTGTACTTTAGGCTCTGTTTCCGATACAAATACATCACTTACAGTCTTTAATTCGTCCGCATAATTAATAATCGACGACTTTTTACCACTAGGAAAATTTTGAAGTGTTGTCGCGATAGTATGAGCTGTAAAAATTGTGCGAGATAGCTCTCTGTGGTTGTTTGTTAAATCAAGTCGGTGTTGACAACATCTATGTAATTCGCGTAATTCGTTCTTGACAAAGTGAGTGAAATATTTAACACAATCGTGAATTAAGCTGCTCGAGTTGGATATTTTTTCTATTCTTCTTTTGCACATATGTCCAATACTACAAGACAGTTTTGCTTGTGTGGCATCATTTTCGACAGAAACCAAGGTGGGAAATTCTGGAAACTTAGGAAGCTCGCTTTCGTCAACTAAAACAATATTATTATTCTCTTTACTGTATAAAATCAAAGGGTCGTCTTCTTTAGTAGAAGGATAACCACCAGCTCTTGTGTTTTCTCCTACTACATCAGCAAATAACGTTTGTTTCAACAACAAAATCTGATTATCGATGGGAATATTAGTTTGCTCTGTAATATACCCTTGCAATTGCTCATAAACCTCATCGGGAAAAATAAATACTTTTAAATTACTAGCTGTGTTAATGTGAAAAATATTAACAACCTTTCTATTCAATAAGCTTGTAACTTCGTTAAAAAACTTATCAAAACTCCAAATTCGTTGTGGATCGGCTTCTAATAAGCCTGCTAATAATGGAGTAACAATTTTTTTTAAACCGGCAGTTAATTGACAACTACTAGGCAATTCTCTACTCCAATCAATCGAACCACCTTCCTTTGTTTGAATTCCCGATATAACACCACTTGCTTTTTTAGTAGTTATGTGGAACATAGTCTCTTTATTTCTTCTACCACCAAAAGGACGAAATGGTAGGTTTCCTGTAGCTACATGATATAATGTAACACCAATTGACCATAAATCAACAGTAGCACCAAAGGTTTTCCCTACAGGCTTTCTTAAAACAGCTCTTTCGTACATATCCGGATGTAAGTATTCTTCGGTACCATAAAGAGAAACAAACTGTTGTCCCTCTTGCAATTCTCTAGCAGCACCAAAATCGGTCAACTTATAAATTGTAGTACCATCGTCATTAATAAATTTCATAATATTACCAGGTTTTAAGTCGCGATGAACTAAGTGATTATCACGTAAGTGTTTCATACCAGCCGCTAAATGCTCTAAAACTAACAAAAACTCTTTCTCTTCTAACCCATAAGTATTTTCTGGATCGTCCAAAATATTAAACAAACTTCCACCCGTACACAACTCCATAACAATTACTTTACCACGTCCTTCTTGTTCTTCTTCAATAGCTAAAAGTTTAACAATATTTTCGTGCTTAACTTTCTTAAGAACTTCAAACTCTCGCATCTGAACATCTTGGGGTCTCATATGGCTAAGTTGATTGAACGTCTTAACTGCCACGGGCTCACCGTTGCTTTTATTAACGCCTTGATAAACGGCCCCAGTTGCACCCTTACCAAGAACACTTGTTGTACACCAGACATAATTAGTTGAACCCCGTAAGAACGACATGATTTGTTAAATTTTCAATGTTCTTATCAAAACATAACCTTAAAATTATAAAATTTTAAAATTGTTAATTGAAGTAAGTACCTTCACCTTCACCGCACGACTGGTGGGCTAGATTTTCATATGGATTTAAATTTTTATCTTGCTGTTATCACAACAATCATAAACTTCCAACATATATGAGGTCACAAAATAAAAACTATGAAAACCTATTGTTACAGGTAGTGGGAGAGAGATGAATATAGAAATATTGAAAACCAAAACAAACAGCTCATGAGCTCACTTGATAAATAATAACAATCCAAAATTGAGTCGTACTGTTTTGCTACAGATTTTTTATTTTTTTGCCAAAATTTTCTGGTTACAGGGTATAAGAGGGGAGCCCCCTACGCCCAGAAGCTGATTATGGAATTAGAAGAATTTAGGAAAACACAACCACAATCTCATTTATCAATTTTTTCCAAGGATTAGGTATTAGGGTATTCATTATACTATGATTAGGAATACCCTTTGGAGGGTACAGTTATCAACCTTATCATCTTCTTATCGTCAAATTTTAGACATTCAAATAGAACGGATGTGGCCATACGAGGAACTTTTTCCCGCCCTTCAAATCTCGTAATTTTGTATTTAATTTGATATCTTCAGAAAGTTAATTTTACGAGCTTTCAAAAAATGAAAAATATACAGGTGTTCCATTTAAATTAAAGAATTTCGAGCCCATTTCCGGTTAAACCGGAAGTCAAAATATAAAGTGTTTGGTATCTTGTAACAGCTAATTTTACGAGCTTTTAAACTATTTAAAAATATACAGGGTGTTCCAAAAAAAATTGATATTATTGTAATTTCCGGTTTAACCGGAAGCGTTTTGTTTACCGAAAATAGTGTCAAATGATAGATATTTACGAGATTGATACATATATCCATCTACAAGATTTAATTTTTATTACAAAAGAAATTAGAGATTTTTGAAGTTTTGACATTCAAAAAATCATAACTCCGAAACGGCTCGAACGATTTTGATAAAAATTTATATTTACATAGAGAATTACGTTGTTTGTAACATATTCAAAAAAGAAAAAATATGGCAGAGGAGATTTTGAGAAAATCCATTTTAAAATTTTGACCTACTTTGGCCCCTTAAAGGTAGGCAATTTTATAACAATTTTGAAATTCGACTCTTTTAGGACGAAAGCCCTTTACTTTGACCGTACAATGCCATTTTGAAATTTGTGTAATAGTAATTATCGGCCAAGTTATAAGGGAACAACCACATAATGGGATAATCGTTCTATTGGCCATTTTAAATTTAAAAAATTTAAAATTTTATTTTTCAATTTAGGCTCAGATGTACTGTCTTATAGTCAAGTAAAATTGAATTTGGCCCAAAATTCCAAATACGCGCATAAAATAACCACCTTATTTTTGGACACCCTGTATAGATTGTTTAGAAAAGCTTATTACGTCGATGAAATAATTTTAAAGAGACTAAAATCAAATTTCATCAAAATCGGTTTAGTAGTTTTTGTTCTAGGGGTGGGGACATACAGACATTTCAGTTCAAAATAATATTGACAATTGTTTTTTTGTATTTTTGGAATCAGGGGTTCTCAAAACGTCGAGAAATGCAAAAAAATTTTTTTTTGATTTTTTCTCGATTATAGCAACTTTTTCTTGGTATGGAAAAGTCAACATTTTCCTGTTTGACACTCTTATGAAAGAATAAAATCAAATTTTTAATTTATTATCATTTATTAACTAATTAAACTATGTGTATAATACAAAAAATATTTAAGTGACTATAAACAATGCCTTGTAGTATCTGTCCGCTACATAATACTGATGCTATACACAGAAAACAAGACATGCAAGACATAATTACTTTTTAAAATCTATTTCTTGTCCGGCGTTGGTAAAAAACATATTTAATTCACTTAATTTTTGTAAATACACTTCCTTTAAACAAATGAAACGGTTCAAAAATATCTAGTTGATTGCTAGAATACATAAATGTAAACAATTACAAATGCACATCCTATCGATGAAGAAATAATCGGAATGTGTTTATATTCATTTCGTTCATTTTGTGTAAAACTATGTCATTATCGTTACACTGTTACACAAATGCGAGGAATAAAAATGAAGCAACATGTGATGCATTTCGAATCGAATAAAAAAATATAATTACATACCGAAGGCACAAATTCAAATAAAAATAATTTTATTTCTTTTATTGTTTTATTCTATTGTTAGGTTGTATTTATCAATTCCACACAAAATTTCTAAACGCATGTTTTTTAAATATGATAAATTCACATTAATATTAGGAGATATTAAAGTACGAAAGAAGTAAAATTTAATTAGAGTACATCAAGTTTATATTCTCTCAATTAAATACTTGCATACACCATACAGATATTCACATCAAATATTAACAATTTAAAAACAAGCCTAAAGTTACAATTTAGTGTATGGCAGTTGTCTAAAATTGGAATTTACTTGTGCGTTTTATACTATTGCACAGCTCACACTATGTTGCACAGAGAGATCAAAACTCCAATAGATTTGAGCAGGCTACGAAATTATATTTCTTTGTCTTTTATATTTAGCAAATAATTTCCAACTTAAAACCGGTTGAAATTTTGCTAACTCTGTTTCTTAATTAATACATAACTCATTTCAATATTAACAAATGTAATTGATAAAAGAATTTAAAATCAATTTAATAAGCATTTGCTTACAATTTCAGTCTCAAATGCTTTAATAAAATATTTAATATTTAAAAATCGTATTAAATATGTTTAAATTCATAAATGAAGAAAAAGAGTTTCCCTCAGGTTAATAACATCTACAAAAACAAAATTTATAGATGGTTCCACACCCCCCTTTTTAATTGTAGTGTAAATCGATTGTATTACGTAACCAATCGACAGGGGGGTGGGCGTGACCTCAGTAAGCTGAAGCTTCTTTGTACTCCGATCCTTCCATGGTGAAAAAGTCTTCCAACTTCCACTGCAAGGTTTCAAATGTAGGCCTCTTCATTGGATCCCTATGCCAACATTCCAACATTATGTCATACAAAGTACTAGGGCATCCTGGTGGACATGGCATGCGATATCCATGATCAACTTGATGTAATACTTCTGCATTAGTCATACCTTAATAAAAAAGACACATTAGATATTAAACAATTTCTTATGAGAGCAACGATGAAAAACGCATTCTTATAATATCTACAAAATGCATTTTTAAAAAATTAGTCAGTCGCTTGTTATCAATGATTTAATTAACAAAACTTTAACGACTTAAAGGTTAAAGATTAATTACAGAGCACTGCACTAAAGATTAACCAGTATTCTGATAACACTTCATTTTATTTTAATAATACTCAAAACTTTATTTAATATTTACCTGGATAAGGTATGCGACCATAGGTAACAAGTTCTGTAAGCAAAATACCAAACGACCATACATCTGACTTAATGGAAAATTTGCTATAATTTGCAGCTTCAGGAGCAGTCCACTTAATAGGAAATCGCGCTCCTACTCGTGCTTCATATTCATCCTCCTGAACAAATTAAATTATTTATTAAGAATTAAGTTATACAAAAATGAGATATAAGACAAACCACTTCAGGATTAAGGAAATTAGGATAAGTTTGCTTTTTGGGAAATTTAAGAACGCCTGGAAAAAATAAAGGAGTAGATGGGACGCTATTGTAAATTTTTAAAAACTTACTTTAATAAGCCTTGCCAGTCCAAAATCGGCAATTTTGACTACATTGCTATCAGCAACAAGTACATTTCTTGCAGCTAAATCACGATGAATATAATTTTGAGACTCCAAATAAGCCATACCAGCAGCAATTTGCGCCGCCATATCAATTAACTGTTGCAATTTGAGTCCTTTACCCTTTCCTTGCAAGTACTCGAGTAACGATCCATTTTTCATCAATTCCGTTATTATATAAATTGGTTCTTCCATTGTGCATACAGCGTATAGTTGAATTAATTTTAAATGTCTTAATTTTTTCATAATTTGAGCTTCAGCTAAGAAATCTTTAGGATCCATAGTTCCCGGTTTGAGAGTCTTGATTGCTACAGGTGTGGTATTATTCCACATTCCCTCCCATACTTCCCCAAATTGTCCGTGACCCAATTTCCGCACAAACTTCAAAGAAGCACGATCTATTTCCCATTGATCGCGCGTACGATGTGACAGTCCTTCTGGTTGAGGTTTTTCCACCTATAAAAAAAAACTTAATGAATATCTAGTAGAAACTTTATATTATAAACCTAATACACATAATTGTTATTGTATTAGTATTACTGGACCATCAACGCGCGCTACCTTTTCTCTGTCGACATATTATGTCGTATCCTCTCATCCGTTATTTCATCTCATCTGTTAATTCATCTCATCTGTCATTTGCTTGTCATTTAACACACAATCTCATCTATGGGTCTCATATTATGTCATATCATCTCATCTGTCATTTGTTTCTGTCAGTTAACTAACAATCTCATCTATGAGTCTCATATTATGTCATATCATCTCATGTGTTAATTCATCTCAAATGTCATTTAACTAAAAATTTAATCTATCAGTCTCATATCTCATCTGTTAAATAACAGATGATGAAATCATCTTATCTGTTAAATCATCTCATCTGTCATTTAACTAAAAATCTAATCTATCAGTCTCATATTCTGTCATGTGATCTCATTTGTTAATTCGTCTCATCTATCATTTAACTGAAAATCTAATCTATCAGTCTCATATACTATGTTGTACCATCTCATCTGTCATTTAACTAACAATCATCTATCAGTCTCATATTATGTCGTATCATATTATGTCGTATCATCTCATCTGTTAAATAACAGATGATGAAATCATCTTATCTGTTAAATCATCTCATCTGTCATTTAACTAAAAATCTAATCTATCAGTCTCATATTCTGTCATGTGATCTCATTTGTTAATTCGTCTCATATATCATTTAACTGAAAATCTAATCTATCAGTCTCATATACTATGTTGTACCATCTCATCTGTCATTTAACTAACAATCATCTATCAGTCTCATATTATGTCGTATCATATTATGTCGTATCATCTCATCTGTTAAATAACAGATGATGAAATCATCTTATCTGTTAAATCATCTCATCTGTCATTTAACTAAAAATCTAATCTATCAGTCTCATATTCTGTCATGTGATCTCATTTGTTAATTCGTCTCATCTATCATTTAACTGAAAATCTAATCTATCAGTCTCATATACTATGTTGTACCATCTCATCTGTCATTTAACTAACAATCATCTATCAGTCTCATATTATGTCGTATCATATTATGTCGTATCATCTCATCTGTTAAATAACAGATGATGAAATCAACTTATCTGTTAAATCATCTCATCTGTCATTAAACTAAAAATCTAATCTATCAGTCTCATATTATGTCATATCATCTCATTTGTTAATTCGTCTCATCTGTCATTTAACTAAAAATCTAATCTATCAGTCTAATATTATGTCATATCATCTCATTTGTTAATTCGTCTCATCTGTCATTTCACTAAAAATCTAATCTATCAGTCTAATATTATGTCATATCATCTCATCTGTTAATTCGTCTCATCTGTCATTTAACTAAAAATCTAATCTAGCAGTGTCATATTATGTCGTATTATCTCATCTGTTAATTCCGAGATCATCTGTTAATTCATCTCATCTGTCATTTAATTAAAAATCTAATCTATCAGTCTCATATTATGTCGTATCATCTCATCTGTTATTTTATCTCATCTGTTAATTCATCTCATCTGTCATTCGCTTCTGTCATTTAACTAACAATCTTATCTAATCTGTCAATCTTATCTGTCACATCATTTTATGTGTCAATATTATCTGTGATTTAATCTCATCTGTCAATATCATCTGTCATTTTATTTGTCAATATTATCTGTAATCTCATCTTGTCTATCACTCATCCTATCTGTCAAACTCATCTGTCAGATGAGATGACATATAGCATGACGATTTTATGACAGGTTTGATGACCGATGGAATGGCAGAATAAATGACATGAGATGACAGGTGGGTTGTATGATGGATTGACAGATGGATTAACAGATGAGATGACAGATAGGCCCCCTGACATATAAAATGAGAGCTGAAATGACATATTATGGCATGACAGATACTCCCCCTTCCATAGTGACAGATTAACATTGACAGTTCTCTAAACCAATCTCTGAAATTGATAGATAACTCCCCCTGAAATATGAAATGACAGATAAAATTAACAAAAATGGTGACAGCTAACCTTGGCATGTTGGATGACAGATAAACCCCCTCTGACATTGACATTTATCTAAACCAATCCCTATCTTACTTCTCCCACTCTCTCTATCTCTTTTGTTTACATCTCTGTCTCTTTCGGACTTTACTGCGCATTTCCGATGATCCATGTGTTTTTTATTGTGTGGATAGTTTATACTAAATATTTATTTTCAGGTTTGAGTATTATTTTAAGAAGTTTTTCATAAAAAAATTCCTCTCAGTGTTCCAGTAACACATAGTAAATTTCTTTTGGATATCTTAATTTATTACCGTGATATTAGACTGGAACAGTCAAGCTGACTCATCTTATATACGCAACTATTTACATGCTTTTACCTATTTACCACAGATTTTCATGCTTATGAATATTAATGTAATTATTTTTTTAAGCTCTAGAAATGCCAAATAAATTAAGTGCAGTAAAAGGCTAATCTCGAAGTTTATAATTCTAATAAAATTACTATAATAAAAATAAATTACACCTAACGTACTAACTATTAAAATTATATAGCGTTAATTAACTTCATTAATTATATGCAAAATTATTTTTTAAAAATCGTTCTATTTGGTACAAATTATAAAATAATACAGCTATTGATTATCGCATTCAATTAAAAATTGATGCACAAAATGTGACTGATTTAAAAAACTAAGTGAAGATTGACATTTTTATGTTGAACACTAATAAATTATTTAAAACAACGTACCTCCATCAAAGGATCCTGCATATAATAGAAGAAAAATCGTTAGACTTTTAAATAATAATTATAATCATTTAGTGCAAAAAATGTCAATAGCCAATAGCTGCAACTTATACTAAATAATACAATAATTTTGTACAAAAAATAAAGAGGTATAGTTAAAATGTGTACCTGAATACAAGGTTTGCACAAATTGACACATAGACCATCCGCATCTTTGCTGTAATGTTCGACGAGCTCTTGTAAAGTTCTAAAGGTTGTTCTTCGAGCAATGAAAAATCCTCCTTGATCCAATTGGCGAATTCTGTAGTGTTTCACCGTATCACCATCCCGTACTAGAAGATAATTTTAAAAATAAAAAAATTTGCATAATTATTTAAATTTAGTACAAAAATGGAAAATAGAAAGACACCACGAAGTGCAAGCGTGGCAACAGAAAAGTAAATCGATTCAACTTCAATCAATGGTATTTCTGGGAAATCCTGTAATACCATTTTATCACCTCATTCATATGTTGATACAATTATTATAAACAATGTCACTCAATGCATTTTGCTATACGGTGAGCTAATTCTTTGCTTTTTGAGAGCTTAATTTATGTTCCATTCATACGTTACTGTTGTACTTTGAAATAAAGTTTAAAATCACAATTAATTTAAAATTGTATTTCAAACAACCGCTAATTATTATTAATTGCACCTTATAATTTTCAGGTTTCTTATACTTTTTTAAATACTATTAGTTTCCCGCATTTATTTGCATAATAATGTAACAAGTTTATCAACTAGGTATTATAATTTAATAAATTAAGGAAACTCACCTGACAAGGAATAGTCATTATGTCGACTTTCAGAGTCCCTAATAAGAAAAGCTCCATGATCATTTTCAGGTAACAATAATTTTTTCTCAGCTTCAATTCGTTTGATTTTACGAAAATACCATCTGAAAAATAAATATAAAATATTAGTTCAATTGAAAAAAAATATCCTTGAATTCAACTACTTTGTATAAAATGCAAATTAATTAAATGTGCAAGAAAATTTTTAATTTGCATTAAATCTATCTAAACTTCACAGTAAAAAATGTTTTTAATTACAAAATTACACGAAGGTGCTCACAATCAGTCTCGTGTAATATAAGATTGTAATGTATCGGAATAAAAAAATAAAAAATTACCAGTGTCATTGGAGAAAAATGTTAATTGTCAAGTTCAAGATATTAGCATATTTTTATAGTCTTCCTTCGCTAATTTCAATAAGTAAGAATTTTGCTTCCTTAAATGCTACACAGCTAAATACTTGATACTTTGGTCTGTTCAATTAACTATTGCCCAATAGGTAATATAATGCTTCGATACAGTAGGTAAATAGAACGACTTATTCATACTACTTCACACCAAGTTAAATAAATTATTGTTAGAAAACCGTAGAATAACTACATAAAGAATAAAGACGTAAAAGTACTTGAACTTTTACACAAAAAAGTTTTGATTCGCTAAAAGAAAAACTAAAGACATTCACATTCCATTCTTAGCAAATAATGGTTAATCGAAGAGTTGAAGAATTCAAGTATTGATGATAGATCCACAATGATTTTTGAATTGCTCTACCACTAGATACTTCTGACTAAAAACCGATTTTTAAAATAAAAAAAATTCTACCAGTTCGCCAGACAAATAAATTCTGTTCCTCGATACCCTACCCATTTTTTATAGATAACCTATTCTTGAAAAGGATCAATTCCCTATAGTTAAAAAATGCGCAGAAGATATAGTAGCTAGCACCCTCCCCTAGAATACTTTCATATAAAACAATACATAATTTATTTTTTTTTGTGCAATGCTAGGGGCAGTGCGAGGTGCGGTGCGTCGACATGACCACTCACTTTTCCTGAAAATTTACATTTTAACCCCTATCTTTACCCTCACTCTTTCTATTAGATTAGATGTATAGGTTAAGCTTTTTCAGTAAATAAATTTGGTACACTCATATGTGCTCATAACAAGAATTATCAGCATGTTAGTCACAGATTTACAATTTCGTATTAATGTTTAAATGAATATATTATTAACCAATAGTATTCGTAAATAATTAATTATTGCATTATAAATGATACAAGAACAAGGTCTATGTAAAAATGATAAAAATATAGAATTAATGTAACAACAAAGGTGTGTAAACGAGTTCTTTTATGTTCTATTGTTTAAAATTGTCGCAAATCCTTTCCAATGCATATAAAATATACTATGAAATATTATTAGACATAAACAGCTGTTATTCTGCAACTTTTAGTAACCTCTAGGTTCTATCAGTTCGTGTTTCAAACGCATAAAATGTAGTAGCACTTCAGAAGAATTTGCAAACGTTTCACAGTTGTGTATGAATAACTAAGGGTAGTTTTCACTAACGCTAAGCAACGACGATTTTTAAGTCAAATACGACCTAAGGTACAGTTTCACAGCATTGGTTTAACTCGAGATTAATCGATCTTGGCTTGGTCTGAAAGCTTTCGGTTTCAAAGTATTCACACATACTGGCTTAGAGCTTAGACCTTAAACTAGAGCTTAATTTTACACTCTGAGACCGGCCTTAAAACCGTACTTTAAAACCGTAACCTATACTGTGAAACCGGCCCTAATGCTTGAATTATGTGAGAAGGTATAGATCCGCCAGTGGTATTGCACTACGATAATCGTATAATACGTTAATGGGCGTTAGCACAGCTTACAAATTAACTGACAGATAGTTTATCTGACAGTTAAGTTGTCAAAATATTATTTATTTGCCACATAAATTAAAATCGGAAGGTCATAAGTAGAATTGCGTAGAGAATTTATTCGCCAGTTATTTGATTTATCCTACAGTGGATGAAGGGGCAAAGGTGTTTGACAACTTAACTGTCAGATAAACTATCTGTCAGTTAATTTCTAAGCGGTGCAAACGCCCATAAGAGTGGAATTAAAAATATAATATTTAAATAATATCTTTCAGGAAATTACTTTGAAAAATCCAAGGTTTCCCTTATACATGCTAAATCAATCGACAACTTAAAATGATGTATGTTTTTTCGTCTTATAAGTAGGTACACCGTGTAATTTTTAATTATCAAAGACAATGAAATCTTACTAATCGAAATAATTTAAAACTATTTACTAAATAAGGTGATGGGTTTATTTGACGTCAAGCTAAGGTATATCAATCCATAAAACATGCAAAATTATGTATTTGTTTAATTACTTATCATACGTCAATCTACTTTTTAATTAACTATTACCAATAACAGATAGATACTAATTTCGCTTTCTAAACGTAACGTAAGTATGTAAACACAAATAAGAAAATACGGGCGTATCGAATTATATTATTGGCGCCTCTCTTATTTATCTATATCAAAGAATTGCCATACGATTGATTTTAAGATGTCAGTGCAATGATAACTTTAGAGGGTGTGAGTTTATGCTATTAGATATTGGTATTTTTTATGACCATATACAACCAATAGGTATACCTGACTCATTTATGTCATATCGATCACCAATTTAATCCTTATCTTGAAATACTCATTAAAATTCTTTACGAAAAGTGAAAATATAAAACTGTAGGAGACGTAGAGAAAGTTTTAAATTCCTAAATAGGTATAAAGGAAATTATGTAGAATGTTGAAAAACATGAAATTTTGACGACGCAAAGGATGGTGTTTTTTATTACTCATATTTGGAAGAATATCACAAATCAGAAGCCATTACACAGACTGTTACAGAAGCAATCCGAAATAGTGTAAAAAACCTTTTCGACTTAGAAAATGCATTTCCTATCAAGGTGATTATATCCAAATTCTCGTTCGCAAAAATTTGCATATTTCTTATAAATTTTAGAGCATTCTGTATATTGTTTGAAGAAAATAGTAAGAAAAATGCCAAAAGTCAATTCAAAACCGTTATTAACTTGTTGGTAAAATGTTCTATTGTATGTAAGTACACATGGCCCAATTTGCCAAAAAAATTACAACTTATTTGAATAGCAATAACTTTTTTATTGTCGAAGATGTTCAGAAACTGTTTAAAGAAAAATAAAAAAATATAAGAACTTAGTCTTCCAAAGCACTTTTAATATTTTTCTGTTTCAGATACCTCTTTCATCTTATATCTTTAGACTTTTAAAGGCAAAGCTATGTTTGTCTCCTTTTTAAAGAAGTTGAGCCAGGCCTGTAGGAAAAATGAAATGTTGCGTGGGATGAGTATTATGTTCCTGCACTTATAGGTCATGGAGCCTTTCATGCTACCCAGTAGCCAGACAGTTATATAAAATATGAGTCAATAAGCCATTCCGTTTGCTATGAGACAGTTATACAAGCCTCTGCTATAGGATGAGCTCTTTGAGTGCCAGGAAGTTCTCAATGCACTGTGCTCAATTCTTAGAGCCATAATGACGAGTAAGCTGGATATTGGCATAAAATGCGTTCAAAGAATTCATCATCCTCCCGACATCCTCTACATAGGATCATTTGGATGCTTATGGGTACCTAAGTAATGTAGGGTTTTATAACGAAGACAATGAGCCCTTACTGTGGCCCTTATTGTCTTTATTGTCAATTGGTTTCATTGAGCAGCGTTTCGTTTGGCTTTTTCATGACAGTCCAGCCTGCCTCAAATACTGCATATTCTGATAATGAAAATAATCACATCAGATATTTAAAAGGGTGCCCAAATAAACGATTGTTTCTCTAAGCTTGTATTATCTTTTGGAATAAGATATAAAATTCATTTGATAATCATAGCGCAAATGATGCTCTACGCTCTGGGGAGAGCAATGGCCCCCCTGACGCCTCTTGACAGACCCCAGTTCTGAAGAGTTAAAAGTTACGTGAGATCCTTGAAAATTATCATTAACAAATTGGAAAACTTAGCCAAATATTTATTTTTAAAGTACACTTTTATAACTCCAAAAATACGTCAATTCCGATAAGGTTAAAAATAATAATTTTAAACAATAGACACTGAAGCACCCAATAAAAGTACAAGAGTTAATAATTATTTAAAACAATTTCTAATTGTTATAACGTTATAAGCAGGTTGTTAGAATTTTCTAGAATCGTAATTTAAATTGATCAATATATTAAAGCAAGTCGATAATTATAATTACATACACGAATCATATCATATTTCAAATGTGCGATTTAACATCATTACAAATTATTATTAAATATAGTACAAACAAGGTGACACATTATAAAAACAAGAAGTAATCAAATAATTTTAATGTAATTTGTAGATAATTGCAATTCGACGGTCAAGGGTACATTTAAGTGACACCTTCGACGTGCTTACAATTACTGATAATGCAATTTGGGTGGTTTGAATAATTTTAATGTCAACAACAGTGCATAAATGGCCACAATTATTTATGCAAATTCACCGAGTGTAAGCATTAAAACTATATTAAGCTCTAAGATTGCTATTAAATACCATAAACCTTGGATGCCATACTGAAAATTGAAATTAACAACTTATAGGGAAACCATTTGGAAATAATTCGAAGCGAAAATACAATACTTGAGATGTTTAAATGGATCATTTCCGCAACTAATGGAAATTTCCACAAAAGCTCAATTTGGATGTTGAAAATCCAACAGTAAAGAGAGCAAAAAGATTTTAATTTAAATCCGTTTTTACATAACATCCAATCGTTTTAATAATTTAATTGATGTGCTTTTCAATCACCTGCATTTAAATGAAACATTTTCAAAATGTTCAGAATCTGCATCTACTAAAACAACGATAACGCGATCTAGTACCATGTTCCATTGAACCTTGATTTTTAATAACTACACGTAAAGTATGTATAAGCAAACATGTACCAAATTGCTTCTATTAAATAAACATCGACACTTCACTTCATTTACACAGCACGAACTAATAGATACTAAAAAATTGTTTTAATTGTCCATCAAATGGGACCGATAAGATAAACAAATAGATAATTTTTTTTTTCAATTTTCATGCACTTATTTGAAGAATTTACAACATTTATAATAAGTGAAAGTTATTACGTATCAATAGTATTGAGAATAGAGCATAATTTAAATTATACGCAATGTTGATTTAATTTACAGTTTCATTGTATAAAAATTCCAAAAATAACCACATCTTAAATTCAGAAAATAACAAGTCACGTTTCTCCCCAGTCAAACTTTTTGAACTTTTAGAACGAAATAGATAGGTCATGGGCTATATGGCTACCGATAAAATTTTCTCTTCAAGGGTTGAGGTTAGACCAATTGACTTGTCCCAGGCTTAGCCCTTACTACTATCTCGCTTTAAGCATTTTAAGCAAGGGGTGACCAGGAGTACACCAGGGCAGACTCAGGAGAATTTTAAGCCTGTTCTAGCCATAGCTTTCTAAAGATTTTGCAATACTAATGGAACGATAAGCTCCTAATTGGTGCCGAAGAAGAAAACATTGATTTTGAGATAGTCAAATTTTTGCAAACTTTGAGCAAATAACTTCTATCCTTAGAAGAGATTGCAGTAGTCAACAGATTTATAAAAACCCACAGAAGAGAGAAAATCCTGATTTTAGCTTTCAGTCTCCCATTTTGAGCCTGCCCTGATAACACTATCTGACTACGGCCCTGATTCTAAGGTCTCTTATTCCTCTGAGATTACGAGAGTAGCATATAGTTTAGGAATAGCACAGTTTTAGAGAAGTCAACCAAGAAGCTGCAGTAGTTAATACATAATAGACAATAAAGCACAATAACAACATGATAACAATGTATTAATTGCCCTTATAAAAATGCTTTCAAAAACCGCAATTTTTTCCCCACATTAATCTTAATGGCATGAATTAATAAATTTTAAATTGTTTTAATCGTTACAATTTTATTGATCTCTAATCATAACAATTAATATTTAGTTTTAGTATTATTGCTTGTTATATTTTTTTATGTCAATTATACTGAGATAATAATTTTATTTATACGCTACTACTAACTTATTACATAAAACGTTTACTAGAATATGGAAATGTATGTATGTATTAAAGAGCGACCTTCATGAAAATTTCAGTTATTATGAAAACTATCTAACATAATATTAAAAGAAATAAGTAATATTAAATTATTGTTTATAGTGAAATTAAACAGTTGTTATGCAACATTCAATAATTTGTTTTTAAAGGATTGCAAATTTTCAAAAATTCAAAAATAATAGGCTACTCAATGACTTATTCTCTGCTATGCATAGAACGCTATCCAAAGTCATTTTTATAGCACTGGCTTATCTTCGTCCAATTTTATACTGTCACACCTTCTATATACGTTCTATTTATATCAATCTTTCAACTTACCGTACAAACATTACTATTTACCTGGCCATAAAGGCGAGAATTTTATGACCAATAAAAAATAATATAGAACTAAGACTGCACGTTTGCCAAATACGGATGAGAGAATGGTTCCCACCGAACTACGATGGGATAGAAGTAGAAGTCTCTTTTTAGATGCTTTACTCTTGGTAGAGTGTAAGCAACTTCCCTGATGCATTGATTGTTTTCATTGCAGATTTCACTACTTATGGTTAATGTTTGTCTAGCAAATTGGTCACGTGGCTTGAGTGTATTTCCGAACACCCAGTACAAATTGTTCTAAGACGATAAATGGAACCCAAGCTCGCTCTACTCCTGAATGTAATGAATGCTTAGAAATCTACTGTAGTTTATTACTTGGAAAAGAGAAAAATACGCGTTTTAAAAGAATTAAAAAAAAAAATTGCTTAATAGAAAAAAAATACACATAATTTAATTTCTTATTCCCAAGAATCCTTGTATTAGTTACTTAACTTTTGAACTCAGTTTGAACAAATCATTACTTTAAAACTTATGACTTTCCAATTTAAATTTTCCTAATTCGAACATATAGTCAAGGCTCGGAATGTTTATATGTTTACATGTTTACAGTGTGGCAAATTCTTGTTGTATGAAAAATTGCTAACTCGAACTAAAAAATTCAACAATAGCGTATGCATTTTTATAAAAATCAACCAACAAAAAAAAAGCAGTGTAGTTTGAATACTGCGTTTTACTTTCAAAGAATGTGGGTTTATCATGGGTTTTTCAAAGTTGCGAAAGCGCATCCTAATCTGGATTAAAAATTTTCACAACCTCTCTGTACGGGACCTTCCTTCGGAAATTTTACGTTTAATGTGCTCAACTTCCTTGAAATCTTCACGTTTTGGCAACGACCTCACACAAATACAACTCGATTATTAACTCAAATAAAATTTTAAGTGAGGACGAAATGTTAAAAATAAATAATTTTTTTAAATTACCCTAAATTAGATCAAAAGAAATTTCTAATAATGAATGGTCTACTATTGGTCTAATATTTTGCCGGAAACATGTTTTAATTTCCGGTCGTTAAAATTGTGGAGGTTATGTAAAATGAGTGATGTGAATACATCAGTTGAACCTTCTGGAAATCAATTGGTATGCCACCCGAAATAATATCGCAACAATATCTAATAGTGATGTTTACCGCTGGAAAATTTCGCTCAATGAAATAATAAAAATGGAAAAGATTTAGACAATATGATAATAATTATTAAAGTTTTTCCTGAATAGTTTCCGTTCTCGAAATGAGAATGAGTACATGCAGTTATATACAATGTGGATTATTAAATAATAATAATAATAATAATAATTAGTAGATAGGTAAATAGAGAATCGGGAAAGCAACACTTACTGGACTGAACAGAAAACCTAACAGGACAGGGTCAGATGAGTTCGAAGACATAAAAGAGCGTCAGCAATCGTAATTGTGAAGACTTAAATTCGAAAACTCCGATCATCAATTCCTAAGTATGAACAATAATTTTAATGAGTATGACACACCAATAATAACATAAAACAAGAAGAGCAGCTGTGTGGCCCAGCTGCTGGTGAGTAACCGTGGTCATCCGTAGTTTATTTGAGAAGATTGTTCCATGCCTCCACCCTCCACGTTTGCTTTAACTAGTCGTCAGAATAGGAGTCGTGAAGGTAGAGGGTACAGGAGCTCGAGTAGGAAATGCTGAGAGTATATCAATGCTTGATATACCATGCCTCTTGCCCAATACCCTCTACCCTCATAACTCCTATTCTGATTACTATAGTTAAAGCAAACTTAGAGAGTGGAGGCATCAAGTTTTGTACACATTCAACTTTTCCTACTCGAGCTTCAATACCCTCTACCCCCACGACTCCTATCCTGACGACTAGTTAAGGCCAACGTGGAGGATAGAGATATAATAAAGCCAGACGTATTGGCAGGTACCTGCTGATCTACATCAATAAAACAACCAACCTTAAAACACAACTTCTCAACTCTATCCAACCAATAATACCACAATAGAAGCAAGAACCCCAAGAACCAAAATATCTAGATCATTGATGCTTGCACTCTCTCTACTTTCAGGATTTATCCAGAAAAAGCGCCCTCTCTCTAATGCAAAAAAAAGTTTTAATCAAACGTACAAAACATACGTAGAGTCGCATTTTTTAAAGACTACCGACACGTGACCACTTTGATACGTATAAATAAAGATGAAAACGACTTATTTCGTGAGTTAAATTATTTAATTTAGTTAATACATTTATTGTTAATTATTATTTAATATTTATTTAGAAAATTTATAATTAAATTAATTATTTATTGAATATTTTAAAAGTCACGTGTCAGTAGTCTTTAAAAAATGCGACTATACATAAACAAATATAAAAATATTTTACTCAAAATCATAACTATAGAAACAAAAACGTAATTTGTTTTTGTGTACGACTTAATTAATAAGTACTAGTTTATGTCATCACAACAGAGCTTAAAGTCCAATATTGATTAAAATGTTAAGATATTCGGTCGTATAAAAACTATTGTTTGTTTTTCATTTTGTGTTTCCCTCGGCTGCGCCTCGAGAAACATCTCTCACACGTACTGGCCAAAAATTATAATTGTACACCTTTGAACGATACAAAAATAACCAATTTCAATTCATTTAGAAATGATTTCCACGAATCGTGACCTCGTAGTGATTTCCAGCAATCGCCATAACGGCTAGAAAAATTGATGTGATAACATCAACGTCTCATCAGCAGATAAGCTACAATCTGATTGAATGAAAAACATAAAATATGATTTCGTTGAAAAGGTGTGCCAAATTACATTTCGTTTAATGATTGCATAAAAAGCACAATAAGTTGCTCATCATGTTGTAAGCGAACATCTGTAAGCATTGACTGAATTACAGATACCTTCATAGAAAGCGAGGTGTTCTGTAGGTTAATTCCTGAGTAAAAGAGGACTTTAATGAACGTTCTTCAAACGTCAACTCAACATGGAAACTGAAAGACAACTTTCAGCTATACTGTTATAGGAAATTTAAAAAAATGCAGAGGAAATCAGTTAAACGTAATGCTGAATGATGAGCACAGTAGCACAACGGATGTTGCACTAATACTTATGTCGAAAGAACGTGATGCATCTATGGTGCATTAATTATGAATGGTACTCAATAATTATTATACAATAGTAAAATTTACGAGTTTAACACAGTTTTACGTTTGCTTTGCTTTCTCATCACAAAGGTAACTAATATAATTAATTAATTATACCGAAATTACCTTTTACCTACACAAGAACGTATAGTGCGTGGGTGCGATTAAATAGGCTGAAGTAGTAAACCAAGCACCTCTTGCCATTAAGAGGAAGAAAAATTTTGAAATGTACATACAAAAACCTTTGAAGTCTTAATCTAGCCACTTATAAGGAAATTTATGATATTATTTACTCTCTCAATTTAATGAGTAGGTATTAGCAAAATGATAAGAAATTTGTTTCGTAATTCCTGCACAAATTTTGTCACTTTTATTTTTATCCATTTCCCTAAACACAATTGATAATTAAGGAGGTTCCAATCCAACATCAGTAGTAGTAGTGGAGCTAATGGGAACTAAAAATGTCGACTTAACGTGCGTATCGTTCAACAAGAGCCACTTCAATTTCAAAATGAACAAACTGTTCGTGTATTGCATGATGCCCAAAATCAGAGAACAAAATATTTTCTCCACACACCACCTTCTTTGAGTATTAATATAATGTTACAGTTTCGGTTACAGTAAATGAAATCTCTATCAAACTCGTCAATATAAATATTTGCACCTGGTGTGTCCCAATTTGATTATAAACGTTTCTAATACAATTTGTAAGGAGAAAGTTAAAACAGGGCCAATTCTGATGATAATTACATACAAAAGAAGCAAAATGACATTTTGTTTTGAATCGTTGAATATGCAGATAATTTAAAAATCTTGAGCCGTTACGTAACAGGAAATGTGTTCAACTTTGATATTAAAATATTTTAAACGAGAAAGAAAAAAACAAACTAGAGAAAATATCTCTAAAAACGGTAATTTGGATTTAATTTTTAATAAAAATTAATAAACGACACATTGCCTCATTCCTTCGTCCCAGTTGAAAAGACCTCACTTATTTGTTACTTCAATTAGCCAAGTATGTGGTAAAGAAAATAAAAGCAATTTGTATGTATTTGTCGTCGTGTCCACTTAGTAACTACTTACTACCACTTCAAATTTGGGTGTCTTCACATTAATAAATTTGGTAAAAAAGAGAACCTGTAAAACAACATTATTGCAAAAAATTAATTATTGGCAACATTCAAGACGATTTTTGGTAAATTTCCTGATTAAATTATGTAACTTGTTTGTTTGTGTTATTGCTCGCACTTCTCTTCTGTGCGTGAGTGTCTGTTTCCGCTCGTGAGAATTTCACCAATAAAAATGATTAAAAAAGGAAGAATTAGTATAAAACAAGATCATATAAGGCTTTTATTGGCGTATATGCGTTGACAAATACAATTTAATTAATTCTCAAAACTCGATTTCACTTTTAACACAAATAATACAATAAACATGTAAATTCTTAGAATAATCAAGCGATTATTTTCACAGGTGAAGGTACAAAATTAAGGCAAAAATGTTAAAAGTGCAAGTTCGATCTTATCTCGAGAGCATTTTAAGAAATCCTTACTTCAAAAATACCTATCTCAAACTTAAAACTATTGGAGTTTGATGTATCATTCAATTGCTCTATTTTTCCTGACCTTTGTCACATTTTAGTTCCCCTCTTCAGAAAATATATTATCCTATCCCAAATAAAAATGTTTAGAAATTCATGAAGCACATTTTTTTTCTCTAATTCCACGCTATACGACGACTCGTAATAAATCTTATATGTTCTGCCTCCTGTATAAAGTTCAAAGCATAAGAAGAGCATTATGTATGGACTTGAACAATGTACTGAACAAAATAAAAGAAAAAGCAGCATGTCAGGATGCAAGTAAACGATCATATGTTCACCACAAGTCAAGTTACATGTGTCTATAAATAACTGGAATTCTTACACTTGCAATGAGATGTAATCAAAAGCAGCTTCTTCTCTACAGGCGAACCAAAAACTGCACAACACAAATTACCCAACAAAACGCTTTAATTGCCAAACGTGTTAAGATTATCAATTATTAATTGAATTGTACAAAAATATATGCAAAGATACCACATGTCTTATCTATTACCATACACGTTGTACCTAATAATAAATTCCGATGTACTCAATTAAGTTGAAGATTTCATCATCAATCATCAACAAAATTTTTCACTCTATACCAAAATTAATGAATAACAAGAGAGAAAATAAAATAAATAATACTACTCACGGTTGTATAATAAAATCCCTAGAAGGCAAAGATCCCAAACTTAATCTTCGAGTATTTCGAGCCCAAGCTTCGCGTTGCTTCTTCAATTTTTTAGCACCCACGTGCGTTTTTAATATTTTTTGCCACGGCGTAGTAATATTTTCTTCGCCTTCAGAACAACTACTGTTCGACGTGACGCTATTTTTATGACTATCAAAATCTGAAAATTTGCCACTATCAGAAGTCGACGGTGAAGAAACGCTCGATTTTCTGCTATTCGGTGAAGAATTTACACTCCTTCTGTCCGGTATGGAAGTTGTACTAGATTTTCTACTATCAAAAACGGACGACACAGAAGACTTTCGACTGTGGCCCTCTTTGCGTTTACTAGGAGGCGATTCCGAAGCCCAAATCGTCTTATTAACGGTACAAGGCAAACTAAATTTTCTCTTGTTATTATCCAAAGAACTCCAAAAATATCCTTGTTTATTTTGCTGTTTTAACCACCTTAATAAATGTTCGTTACGTTCGTTTTCTACACTTTCTTCCAGCGAAGTACACCGCGAAAAATCGCAATTTTCATATAGTTTCTCTTCCTTGTAAGCCACGCCTTTCTTTCTAACGCGAGGTTGTTGAAAAGCCTTATTGGGAACTTCAAAAGCATCAATTTCATCTAAAATTTTATCATCGAGCGCATCTCTACTATATTTAGAATATTTCCTCAATAGCCTCACGACGAGCTCATCATTTTGTACAGATTTCTTTCTATCAGTCTGTTTATTATTATTATTATTAATAATAGGTATCACTGTTGAATTTTCATTTTGTTCAACCGTAAATCTACCTATAATATTAACGTTGTTAATATCAGTCTCATTTGGTAATAAATTATCAATAAATAAATTATTTCTATCTATATTTGAGTTATGTATATTTTCCGTACGCGAAATTTCTGGAAATTGGTCGTTATTTTCACTCAAGTCCGTTGAACTTATTTGACAACTATTGTTCAACTGACCATCAAAATTTAACGTAAATGTACTACTAGTGGTGTCACTGAAAGAATCAACTTGTTTTTCAAAAAGTTCGCCACACGCGACACTAGACTCACAATTATTAAAATTATCATCTATTTTTTCATTTAAAATTCGCAACAAACCATTTTCTTTAATTAACACATTTTGCATTTGTCGTTGAATCGACTCCGTATCGACAAAATTTTCATCAACGACCTCACTAATTTCCTTCTCGATACTTCCATTTAACAATATTTCAGAATTATCTCCAGATTTTCCGCATTTCAAACTTTTATTATCTAAACTCCCCTTGATATCTTGCAACAAAATTTCCTTTTGCTCTTCGGTGAGTTCGGTAAAACCATTTTCTTGCAATATGAACTGTTTGTTTGCAACTTGTTTTAAAAATTTGGACACGGCGGCCCAATGAGCTTCGGTCAAAACTCCGTGTAATCTGATGGAACTGAATTGCAATGGAACCCACCGGTTATTTTGGAGGCACCAAACTACACCAGACGTTACCATATTTGAACATCAACTCATCGACACTACTTTCAATGATATTCCCGCATCGTGCTGATTTAATTTGAATATCAAATTAAATATTTTCGCAGCTATTTATGTATTTCCTTTCACCACCTCGAATGGAAAAAATTTATTATTTAACTACAAGTTTTACAATTATATGATTTGTTGTGTGTATGTAATTCTGGGAATTGGTAGAAATAAAAAATTGTGGTAATAATACGTACTTAAACTGCACTTTTTTTAATCGAATTTAAAGTATTCCACCACGCCCTAAAGTAGAATTAAAAAATTTCTTTCTTTGGCGATATTTATTAAAATTTCTCAAATAAAAGTGAAATTTATGTTAATACTCAAATACAATAAATAACGACCTTGCCTCTCACAAAGGTAGACATTTTTAATATTATTTTATAATTTTAGCCTACACCGTCTTTTGAAAAAGACAATAGGGAGTAGAAGCCTTGAATGTTAATCAATCAATAGAAATCAACTTTGTCTTGCAAATAAAATTTCGATTTGTTAAGACTACTTGTATTAAAAATAGAAGTCATCACCAAAGTATTATTATTGATTATTGCATATTTATATAGTTGGTAAGGTAAGTTCCTATCCTATGGAGCTATCTTCCATGTATTCCATACCATGTCTTTGATAAAAATGTTTTTCTAATAAATGACTCAAGTGTCAATCGTTGATGGATTATTAAATACTTTATTATTCTATTTTTATAGTCGATAAATGGTAATTCATAACTGAGCGTTTAAAAACTTTACAAAATGCTTCAATATTGCAAATTCAGTCTCTATGAATAAACCAATAAACCACTACCATAGATGTACTTGACCTTTTAATATAAAATCGAAAGAATTTGAAAACCTTAAGAAAGTATCTAAAGAATTTTGCTTTAAAACGATCGACCATATACGTATGGTAAATAATTTAACCCTTGATGAAAATATGTGATATACCATACAATTGCTTCAATATCACAAAAATAGGAAGGAAGTTCCTACTGATATACCCATATATAGGGCCGGAAGAACGATGGAATCAAATGTGTTTGATTCAATTATCATTTGGGAGACCTTTTAGTTATGCACTGGACTTCTGGTACCCCACAAAAAGAATTTTCTGATGACCAATATCTTCAACTTTGCTTATTCACATACCTACCGATTAAGACAGGGTTGCTCAACTACGGATGACGTAAGCATATCAAAAAGATGCCGTCAAAACATTTGCAAAAAATACTTTTTTTGTGAACCAATAACAAATATAATTTAAATTCTTGTATAAGGGCATTCGTATTAAGAAGAGTTAGGTTCAACCTAAGTGTTAAGTAGAGTCTGGACTAAAAGTTGTATTGGAATCTAACCTAGGGTTAGAGGCTAACCTAAGGGTTAGCTTAGAGGCTAACCTAAGGGTTAGATTAGAGGCTAACCTAATGGTTAGATTAGAGGCTAACCTAATGGTTAAATTAGAGGCTAACCTAATGGTTAAATTAGAGGCTAACCTAATGGTTAGATTAGAGGCTAACCTGATGGTTAGATTAGAGACTAAGGTTAGGATTAGCTTAGAAGCTAACCAAAGGGTTAGATTAGAGGCTAACCTAATGGTTAGATTAGAGGCTAACCTAATGGTTAGATTAGAGGCTAGCCTAATGGTTAGATTAGAAGCTAAGGTTAGGACTAGCTTAGAGGCTAACCTAAGGGTTAGATTAGAGGTTAAGGTTAGGATTAGCTTAGAAGCTAACCTAAGGGTTAGATTAGAGGCTAACCTAATGGTTAGATTAGAGACTAAGGTTAGGATTAGCTTAGATGCTAACCTAAGGGTTAGATTAGAGGCTAACCTAATGTTAGGATTAGAGGCTAGCGTAAGGGTTAGCTTAGAGGCTAACCCAAGAGTTAGGTTCTAGTTTAACCTAAGGGTTAGGTTGTTAGTCTAATATCGAGTATTTCAATCGACCCTTAAACTTAAGTGCAGCTTTAAACTGAACCTTCATCCAATAGAAATACACAAAATTGTAGTAAAGCTCAGCTTAACGCCATATTTAAGTTTAAGGTTCGATTGAAATACTCCACCTAAATTAAGGTTTAGGTTCGAGCTTAACGTTAGAGTTGGTTTAGTCTAATCTTAGGGTTGGACTTAAGTTAATGGCTAGTCCACGCGTTCTTTCTTGGTTTTTTTCCGAATCGGAGCTAACTGTATGTAATATTGACACGTTTTCAGTTTTTTTCCGAATCAGTATTTTTCGCAATTGCAGTATTTATATAAACAAACAAAGAATTTAATCACGTGCCCAATTTTGCCTTTATGTTTGCTCTATTTCTTGAAACTTTCCGTTATTATTACACATTTCTCTCCAAGCTAACGCGGTTAAATTTCTATCTTTATACAGGGTGGTGGATTCTTCATTGTCCAGCTAATATCTGCTTGAATATTGAAGATATCAGTGGAAGTTAAATTAGAAACTTTTCAAACGACACCTGGTGTACAAAATGGCGCAAACAATTTTGTGCTATAACCTACTTAAATAGAACACCCTATATATTTTTACAGAATCACATTCTAAATCAATTTCTCTTTACAAAGGTGTATCACAAGGACCATTTTGTTTGCTAATAATTATTTTCTGAACTGATGGAAAACTCGGAAAATTCTCAATTTATTAATAACACTCGCTATAAACTTGTTGAAGTTGAAAGACTAACGAGTAAATGCCAAAGCATAAGATCAATGTGAAGACTTTCAGTAGGTACAAGCTTAAGGTCAAGATTTAATGATCATGAGGTCGCGATTCATGTGGATCCAATGCAATCCAAAATTTAAACACTTTATGGTGTCTGTAATAATTAAAGCATTTCCATTTTCTAGGTGGTAGCTGCTCGCATAGATGATTGCCTCTACCTCTTAAGCCTCCATAAAGACTCGTCCGGACTAAACGTTAAGGGATGAGTCCTAACGTATCCATTCTTCAGACTAAGTTAATAGTTAAATAGTTAACTGAAGAAATCAAATGATTAGTTATTGATTTCAATTTCTGATACAATGAATGAATCACACTATTACAATTTTAGCCATTATAATTAATGAACATACTGATAACTGTTATAAACAAAATTATAATTAATGGTTTGCATTCAGTTACATCAGTTGTAATGTTGTTACAAAATAGCATAAACAATTTAAAACGTTCACGATAACAATTGATGTGTGATGACCATGAAAGACGTGTATCATCTGGGACATTATTTAACATTTAATTGCTCTTTTTCAAGAGACAATTCGCTGGTGGAAATTTACTGAAATTGTTTCAACTTCGTCAATTTACACAATCAAAGTTAATCGAATCAATAGAACCTAAAATACCACATGAATCACACGGAAAAATTCAACAAAAGAAAATTTAACGCGATTACAAACTGGTAAATAGAATGGATAAAATGTAAGATTGCCCAATAATGAACCAGAACCATCAAGTTCAAGTGTGAGGTAATTTACATCCAACAAATCCATTTTTTTCAAATGCAGGTTTTACGTTTCATACGAACTGGTGCCACTTAACAAAACACCTAGCAAATAGAAGCGCATGGATGAACAAAAATATAAAAGAAAAAAGCCAATCCCATAAAAATGGCTGGAAACGTGCATGCATCACACGTGAAGAATAAAACAACAGTCGCATCTAAAAGCAGATTACATGGGGATGTGATGTAACTTTACCCTTCAAATCCATAAAAGAGACAATTTTTATCAAAATTTCCGTTTTGAAATGAAATTGGTTGAATGCTTCCGATCAACGAAGTGGAAAAATAGCAAAATACCAACAAGTTCATCTGCAAATAGCTTTAGAAAAAATTTTGCAAGAAAAACTAAAAATAGCATAAAAACAGGAAATGAAAAATTTATTACATAAAAGACTTAAAAAGCGTAGTGATGGCTTTTGGTTCGAGGGTAAGTTATATAATCGTTTGCTTCGTAATGAACTTTTAAAGGGCTCCAGTGCGAACTGAAGTCATTACAAGGGAACCGGAGGATATTTTCCTCGCGGTTCTTTCATAGTTTCATAACTCATACGACCGCAAATAATTACGATTACAACTAATTAACTTTTAAAAATCAATAAAATGTGAATTTCTAACTAGAACGCAATATCGAATTACAAAACAGTTTAAGTACGTACGTATTATTAGTTTATTACACCCAAAACATCAAATTACTACACAAAACCTAAATAAAACTAGAATTCAAAACTTCAAAAAAAATTAAAGGAGTTTACACGTCTTAATTTGCAAGACCACGAAATTCTACTTCTTAATTTGTTAATGACCTACAAATTACAGACGGTTGAATTCTAGTTGCAAAATATTTCAAATTAAATTTGGCAATTACCTGTAGACAAATAGTACAATTTAATCCAATAATTATAAATTCGAGTCACACACTTTATAGCTCGAATACTTATCGAAAATGAATTTCACTTGTTGATAAATTTTTTTAAGCAAATAATAATTGAAAAATTTGTTATTAATAAACAATTATTTATAAAATATTTTTCCGATCGCGAATATAATCGAGGAATTAATTCGTGCAACTTGTAACTCAACAAGAACAAGTACTGAGAGCGGTTGACATGCTTCACCGTGGTCATTTCGCGTTCAAAGATTGACCACGGTTACATGTAGGTACTGCAGGTGGGGGATGTGGGGCTTCCATCCGCTTCTGGTTTTAACATTTATATGCATATAATATTGAGTGAGGTTATCGATAATGATAATTAACAAACAAATAATTATATTAATATTGGCACAATGTATAAAAATCGAGAAGGTCTCATTTTATTTCGAAAAAAACCCAATGACGAAAAAAGTATAATTTTCTGAGGTTTTTCATACTATTTAAATCCACACAGGAGCAACCAATACAAGAATTTAATTTTAGAATAATATTTAATTTTCACGAAAACATTTCTTGTGTTATTTACATACCATGTACGTATGTCCACGTGTATGACTATTCTGAAATTCTGCGTTCGTCATAAATATTTTCTAAAAATTTGTATATGGATGGTATGACTGTTGGTCACTAAATTCGACAAGTATTAAATGTTGTACCAAGAGAAAGGGTGTTAAAAACCTTCTCAAAAACTAAAAAATATACAGAGGAACCGAGAGAGGAACCCTCAAAATCAACTTCCTGGGAACAAAATAGAACAATTGGTTCTTTTGAGATCAAAAGTTGGGGTTAAAATGTTAACATGCATAATCACTGTATCTCCAAAAGTAAGAACTCTAAATATTTTAATGTTTTTTATACAGCTCACATAATATCTTATAAAAGTCACACTTTCTGGCAGCAATTTCAAGAAAATCGCATCACTAGAACAAACTATCCCTCGCAATCATCTCAAAGTTCCAAAAGTCGAATATAATAACGAGAGATATTTCTGAGAGTCGAGAGCTATGCTAATTATTGTATATTTCCAGAATACTTGCAGAAGATACTGAAGAAGTAATGCTGAAAAAGCTTTCCTGTCGGCAATAAAAGATTAGACAAATGATAACGTAGAGAGTCCCAAAAGTCGCATACAATGGCGGTAGATATTCCTGAGGCAGACAACGCTATTTATTGTATACATATACTTCCAGAACACTTGCAGAAGATACTGAAGAGTTGGCAATAAAAAGTTTTTTCTGTGGTCAATAAAAGATTAGTCAATTTCTTACGTAGAGTTCCAAAAGTGGTACATTAAGAGAGGATATAGTTCTGAGTCGGGGAATATATTATATACTTCCAGAAGATACTGAAGAGGTGGTGCTGAAAAGGATTTTCTGTCGGCAATACGAGATTAGACAAATGATGACGTATAGAGAGTCCAAAAAGTCGCATACAATCACAGTAGATATTCCTGAGTCGCGCTATGCTTCTTATTGTATACATACTTCCAGAATACTTGCAGAAGATACAGAAGAGCTGACGATGAAAAGTTTTTTTGTGGTCAATAAAAGATTAGTCAATTTTTGACGTAGAGTTCCAAAAGTCGTATATCAAGAGAAAATATATTTCTGAGTCGGGGGATACTGTTTATTATGCAGTGTGAGTCGGGAGGATCGCATCAAACGCCAGGGGTGTATCTTACACGTAAATACAGGGTGTATCGGGAAGAATCTGCCTAACTTCAGGGATGTATTCCTTAGGTCATTTTAAACAAAAAAAGTTATAACAACATAGGTCCTAGTCGAAAAGGTTAGCGAGTTATGGCTAGTCGAAGAAAATAGCTAAATATTCAGAATTGTAAAGAGTAAGCTTTGAAAACAATTGTCAAATAATGCTTTCCTTTTTGGCTGTTACTTGTAAGTTAACTTAACTGGTAATTGTGATTATTTTAAACACACTATTAACGTTTAACTGCCGTGCTGGAATATCATCGACGTTTTCCACATCGTAATCCACTACTATCTTCAACAAGCTATAACTCAGTAACCGAGTCAGTAACCTTTCCGAATCGGACCTATGTTGATATAACTTTTTTTGCTTAAAATGAGCTAAGGAATACACCCCTGAAGTTAGGCAGATTCTTCCCGGTACACCCCTGTATAAGAGGAAAAAACCCAAAAGTTGTAGTCCGATTTTTATTTGTTTTCAAGATACAGCGTTTTCACAAAATAACTTGCATCCATCGTGCAGTTGTGCTGATACTATACTGCATGCGTATTTTACTGTTTGTGGGGGGAACATAGTCTAACAGTCCTTGTAAATCATTTTGTAAGAATTCCAAATATTTATCTCCTCTTTAGGCGAAACTATAGACGATATCACATCACACGTTTCCCAAAAACGATGCTGAAAATTTGTTTCGACTTTTATGTGAGGATTTTCAGCAACAGAAGCAGAGCAGAAGATACTAAAGAGCTGGCGAAGAAAAGTTTTTTCTGTGGTCAATAAAAGATTAGGCAATTTTTGATGTAGAGTTCCAAAACTGGTATATTAGGAGAAAATATATTTCTGAGTCGGGGGATACTGTTTATTATATGTATTCTTCCAGAATACTTGTAGAAGATACTGAAGAGGTGGTGCTGAAAAAATATGCCTGTCGCCAATAAATGATTTGGCAAATTGTGACGCAATCGGCACTTCTAGGCATCATAGGAACTTTAATTTTGGTAGCAGTTTAAACGATCCCCTAAAGATCCCTAGAAAAGTCAAATTTTCCTGAAAATCCCCTACTTTTTCTACTCGATCCCCCTAAAGGATTTTGGGGAAATCTGACTTTTCTAGAGATGGTCCAATTCAGCAAGGAGCATCAGCGGCTGAAATGCCGAGTTATTTACTATATGATGTCATTGGTTGGTATCGCTCAGCATCTAAGTGGCTTGACGTTCCGTGAATTAGCTCAATGGTACATAAAAATCGATTTGAATAATGATTAATTTTAGAACTGTAGGTGTAATATCTCCAGTGCGTAAGCAATCTGATAAGAAAACAAATTATGAGCCAACTAGTGCATCATTTCACTCCGTAATAATTTCACGTGTACCGCATTTTCACATAAGAAGTATAAACACCATTCAAACGACAATAATTAATTTAATTAATAATATTTTTGTATAATTACAGTTAACCATAATATTATTCCTAACCATTAATTAGTGAAAATTGTTATTTATATTATTGCATCAAGAAATTCCTTTATTGTCGGTGTGAATATACGATTGATTCGAATTCAATGCACTTTAGTCTTGCAGTTAAATAACGATTTAAATGTTAAATTATATAATTGAACAAATTAAAGAAAAATTTTTACACAATTTATTGAACAAAATTAACATCAAAATTTTAAAATCTAATAAGGCTCTTTCTGTCATAAAAGAATGACCAAATCTGTATACGTACCTACTTAACATTAATTAATTAATTACATAATTTATTAAATTAATATAAAAAAAAATGAAGAAATTAAGCGACCCAAAAAATCAACCTTCAATTATAATAAGAAAAAAGTTAGTTCTGAAAATTTTAAATACCTAATTAATTACTAATTCTAATTATTTACGTAACAATAGTTTTAAAGTGCGAAAACAAAAACCTGGTGTGGGTCCATTTCAAATTTGAATTTTAATTAAGTTATCACCGTGCAATTACCACATTATCTATACCATCAATTATATCAATAATTAAATTACAACATAAAGAAACGATTTTAATTATTGATTTTTAAGAAGTTGACCTGACCGTTTCAGGGAAATGGAATTTAGGAGAAATTCTTTTTGGGAAAATAAATGTGGAAAAACCATACTGGTTACATATTATCAGAGTTACTTAAGTTTGTGCTAAATTCCTCAATTTTCAATATTAATTAATATAAGGCGATATAAGGCGTGCTTGACAATGTTATCGATAATTTTACACGCGTGCGTTTTTCAACATATAATAAGCACAAGACGATTGATCACGAGTTATATTTTTCAGATTCTTGCTAAGAAACAAATAAAGCATTATACAAAAACTAAAATGTCAGTCTAACAGAATCACAGCATTTTGATACAGTTTTTGAATACTATTATTACTATTCTGATTCGTTAGAGAATTAGTACTAGTAGCGACATCTATTGGCTGCTAAATCAAACTGCGCCGTCAAATACTATTATTTCAGTAACAAACGGTTGATAATAAAGCATATTTTCAGCTGAAAATAAAGCACTCTGCTCGTTTACAATTATTAAAATATTAAAATGTATGTGTCTAGTCGTAGAAAAAGTCTAGTTTGTATGCTATATTCCAAACTTGATAGCTTGTTACACAATATACTATTCTTGCTTTCTAGAAAAATTATCGCTTTATCCATTCGTGGTGGAGCGGTTGAATTTGGAAAATAAACATGTGACAGATGAATGCCATAATCTGCATATCTTAAAGCCTGCGCCACACACATTAGGCTTTCCTAATTTTCCCTTTCCTAAAGCCGAAGGCTTTCCCTTGGGCCCCAAACCGGAGCCTAAACATCGTTCAGGCAACCGGTTTGGCCTGTGCAGCGTACAGGCCGCCTGTGTGTGTAATACAACCTTCTGCAGATAATCCTAACATCTTAGCGTTGATAAAATCAGGAGCTATCTCAGATTAGATCTGCCAGTTTACAGCCAATTGTACCCCCCCCCCCAACTCGCAATATCTTTATTTTTGTGGTAAACTAAAGAATGGAAACCTAATCACGACTGTAGTATATAATCTTTCAAATCAAAAGCTGTTACTTTCAATGGTTAAGAAGTAAAAGGGCGGTTTTATATTTTTTCCATCCTTCTCCAAGTAGTAGTTATAATATCAGGTGCGGCAGCACAAATCTATAAACGATTTTTCTCGACACTAATGATTTAATGAACATTACTGTTGTCCTGCTTTTAAAATAATTAATGATGAGACTTAATATTCTACTACCTAACAGCTGTCGTTAACTGTTGAGTTATGTAGCATTTGTTTTGTATTGTTATCCAAGTCAAGATAAGCAGACAAATTTGCAGAAGCCATGAAGTAACGAGAATATAATTTTATAGCTTCATACCTAAACCAACGATTAGATAGAAGAAAGGATGATTAATGAATAGTACATAATATCTAGCATCAGTGTAGAAAACTCTTTGAAAACTTTTAAAGGTAAAACTTTTGCAAATCAATCACCTTCTTCCAATATTCCAGTCCAAACTCACTTTTGACGGTTTTTCTTAAAATTTGTATCCCACTCCATTATTCTAAACAATTTATTAGCAATTTAATTCAAGTTCTGCATATAGGTGAAGGTTTTCCTGCTTTGTATAAACGTACCAAGAAATTATTAACGATTTACCCAACAAATATTGAAGGTTGAACGATCTGCATAATTCCTTTCATACTGTGCAGCTGTATAAAAAAACCTAACTCGTAACTACTTTTTAATTGCCTTACAATTTTGTATAATACCTAACGTAGAAAATGAAATACGTGAAAGATTAATACTCCAGTGAGTTGCTTCTAGATTATAATTTAAGGGTTTTCTGATGAAACCCTTTCTAACTACGAGTAAAAAAGTTTCAAAATTATTCAGTTCTCTCGTTCGTTTATTTTATTTTTTGGTCTCGAGATCAATTTATTTGGAGAAATAACTATTTCTTTAAAATTAACATAGCGATTTCCCCATTGCATTTAGTAGAGGTTCTTCAACTCTTCAGTCAAAAGTACCTAACATTATAAGTAATATTTCAGTAGCATTTTAATTATTTATCTATTAGGAAGTTCTTAAGTTTTGGTGAATGTATAGTCATCGTGATGTTAATCTACGATACTAATTATCATAATAGACGTTTAATTAATATTCGACTTGGTTTTCTTTCTGAGAAAAGGAACACAACAATTTTTGAAAAAAGTGCTCTAGTAATGAAAGTGGCCCATTAATTAAGAGTAATTTTAGGCATACTCGAGTACAACTAAACTATACAAAATTTAGGATAAATCGTTTAATATATCAGGAAGTTGATATTTCAGAGGCTTCTCAAGAATGTCTGTAATAATTCTAAAACGGTTAATTTAATAGAGTAGAAAAAATTAACAAAAAAAGAGAAAATTATCAAAAGTATTAAGCTCCTTATTAAGTAGTAATAAATTCCACGGCTATGATCGATTTAAATTAATTAATTTATATTAGTAATTAATTAACAGCGTTGTTCTACCAAATGAGTTTTAAAGTTTAAAGGCGGCAAATCTATTAAGTAGTATAAATCTATGTGAATGAACATTTATTTCATTAACTAAAAATAGAAAACCGTTAGACGATACATTCTAATATATTTAAATGCATTTTTCAATACACTTACATACTCAATGTAAAGTGAATTACGTTTTGTTTTTATTAACCTGTATAATAATTATTATACAGGGAATTAAGATTAGTGAAAGTAAATTCTGAAAATTACACATGCGTAAAATCTATTCCATCCAATAGGTAGATCAGGTAGATCGGATGCGTAACGAATGATCAAATAATGTTTCGAAAATTATAATTAATAATTTAAATTTAATTGAAACAATTGTAACATTATAAATAGCCGTTATAATCAAATAAGTGATGGTAACCTGCTATGGGACGTACTTGGAAGGTCGCTGGAGTGAATGACCACAAGTCGCGACCTTGGACATCCATACAGAATTCAGACACCTTAGGAGACAAGAAGATAACCAACGATGTAAATACATGCGTGAGGAGAAAATTGCAGCATGTTTTTAAACATCACATCACATTATGTGCTCATAGATACAACAACGAAACGTGGTTTGGATATACAACTGATATCTAATATTGGATAGAGCACTCATGAGCATTTCTTCAATGAACAAATCTCAAGTAAAAGGTGTGGAACGTATTGAGACTCCAACTATATGAATTCGTTTAATTGCTGTAGTTTAGTCTACAAACCTTCATTCAATGCTTACAAATATAAATTTTGTTGAGGAAACGTTTATTGTTCATCGCGTAATATTGGAAATATAAGTATTGAACACCACTATTAGCTTCGAGGCAATTATTGAAGTGGTACCAGATACAGCTTCCTACATTTAAAATCACCAACTTCCCATTTTCTCTAAACGTTAATGAAGGTATTCAAAGAAGCAATTAAACCATTACCGGTGTATCACAACCTTTGATTTTAATCTACTTGTATAAAAAGATTAATACAAAAATCATTATTTGAAGTTAAGAAAGTAGTATATTATACAACAAGTAATAAATAAGTCTCGGTCATGTACTCAAACCGGATCCGTGTCGAGACAAGGAACAACGGTATTTATTTATGAAATCTACCAACATAACAATCTTACACATATATTTTTTTCTGTTTTTGGCGCCAAGAAATTAATTATCCAAAAAGAAACCAACCTTATTCACTTTGGAACTCCACAAGGTATAAATACAGATATTAATCGAACGCATTAATATTTTGCTGTTAATGCTTTACGTAAAATATGTATGATTTATGAAGTCCACCATTATACACTTTGGAAGTGGATGAAATTTAAGTTCCGAATTTAAAAGAAAGTTAATTTTAAATGATAAACAACTCTTGGGCGATTTTTTGCATACTCACTCAACATAAAAGTTGAGCGATGGCGATCGAGACATTTCCAATATTTCAACTTCATCTTGTAATACTAATGATCGGATGGGGATATGTATATCTATTAGGTGCTTTAACGAGATGGTCATATGGAAGCAATTTTCTGATATTTATCACTTAACCATAATATATTCGTCTATAGTCTTTCTAAAAGCACAAATACCAAACTACAAGACCTCTATTAATAATAATAATTGTATTTCTGAGGCTGGTCCCTAGTGGTTCCTTGAATCCCGACCTCTCGAATCTATTGTGCGCCTCGGATTTGGTCTTCCCTTATGGGAGTTCTGTGCTTTTGACAAAGTCCCGAATTTTCCCTATTGATAAGTTAGGCAGTTTTCTTTGGAGCATTTTCTCTTTCCCTAGAATGCTGTAACGATTTTTTGTAAAAGCCTCACAGTGTAGCCGTGAGCATATCCTCATCTGCACATCCTCTGCATAGTGGATCTTCTTCTAGTCCCATCGTATGCAGGTGCTTTTTGAGCTGACAATGGCCCGTTACTATTTCCGTTGCCAGTTGTAGTTCATCTCTGCTCATTCTGAGTAGAGAGAGAGTTCTTTTGTCCGAGGGTTTCTCCAGTAGGACTTTAGAGTGTCTCTGTCCAGTAGTTTCCCTCCAGTGTTTAATACGCCACTTCCCTAGAAGTGACTTTATTTCTCTCTTTGCCATTTCATAAGAAATGCCAAAGGCGGGTTCATGTTGGCATGAGCTGGAACCCATACCACGTTGACGAAATTTGTCCACGCTAGCGCATTGACCTCTAAATATGTATCTATTTAATTGTACAATCAATAGTACTTGCTACATAAGACATAACATCCTGCATCGACCACAGAAATAAGCAACTATGGTGCTTCGATTTGCAGCTAGGTCGTCGTAACAAGAAAATGCATCGTTTAAATTTCAACTTTTACCATTTTAATGCAGTTGTAACATTGATTTCCATTTTTCAAAACGAATATTTAGCTTTAGCGTTACAAAATAAATTAAAAAAGATGCAAATTGCCAAGATGGTTTTAAAGTATGTCGGTCGTACGAATGGAGATGACGACTAATAGTCTGGAGCCGGTGCCACTTTCACCACATTTCAAAAAAAAACAATTAATCGAATTTACTTAACAAACAATATAGGTAACATAAAGCATATTTAAGAGAGCTCAAAATTAATAAATTTATAGAGATAAATAATTAAAGTCAATTGGAAAACGAAGCATCTTATACTTCTTATTGCTTGAACACGACTTGAACATGTGACCATTTATTTTATGTTCATTACAGTTGTTTATCTTCAATTGTCGATTTATTTTCAAGTTAGTGTCTTTAACATGAAGATATTACAGAAGCAAAATAGTAACTGATCATGTGATCATTCTACATTTTTTTTTAGTATATTCATTGACAAAAGCTGTCTGAAGTCAAAGGAGTTTTCACCATCGTAACATTTGAACTAGATGATTATTGTTTGACAAAGTGGAACGATTTGGTTTTATTAAAGTTAGTGACCTGACCTACCTATATATTGATTTACCAAGAATGGCGGAAAACGGTGACATAGTTACGTTACTCAATTAGACTTCAATAGATCTTCATAAAACAGAATAAAAGAGTGATAAATAATTTGCACTGCAAACAATATTTAAGTAAATAATACCATTTGTGTGTTATAAGATCTACTAACTCCATTTCCATACAATACTTTTCAATACGTTTTAATAACGCATTCGTTCAGTTGCCATGTAATTTTGAAAGACGATAATAATACCATTGGTATAGGTACCCATCATCGTTCAAGGTGACAATGAACTTGAACTTGTATCCAGAAAAGTATTCAATTCATGTTTTAATTCAAAACTGTACCAGTATTGTACAATATTTCTAATATTGTTTTCTTTTATTTTTATTGTTTTGTAGAGAGTTCTGCTGGAACTTGGAAGTTCATCTCAATGCTCAACAATGCATAGCCAAATACTCAAATGTTTAATAATCTCCAGTTGTGATATAGAAGTATCCACAAAAAATTATTTAAAGATATTAATAAACATAATAATATCGTTACTGAAAAAACCATAAATGTATGTAAAATGAACAAAAAAACTGAAAAATAGTTTAGAAAAATACAGGCGCCAACTGTTTGCAACGAAAAGAAAAAAACTCAGATAAAGATACAAGTATATATTATTTCGCATTTAACGACTTCTAATGAACAGTAGCAATGATTTTTACTCTTCAGAAAATTACATGGTATCTTTCCTAGGTGAAGTGCTGTCGCCATCCGGTCCTATACACCCAACTAGTTGTTCTACAGGTTATGTGTACCACGGTCTATTTTTAGAATGGTATAGTAGAAAAAGTTGTAATTACAGGTACATTTGTAAAGGCAATTTATTTAGCTCGTGAAATTTAATTACTTAACTGTATAGGGTATGATTTATCCACAACAAATAATGATGGAAACTCATAAAAACAAATTAAGTGTCTTCAAAATTCATAAAAGCCCATGGGATCAAACCACAAATATAATTGTTCAACGATGACCTTTAAGTACAAAATTCGCAATACAATTCAAAAGTATGTAATTTAACTTTACCAAAAACAATCGCACATCCACTATACCCAAAATTGGGAGAAAGTCAGATAATCAGATATATCGAGCGTGCCTTAGGATAGGACATGGAATACTATTTATGAAAAAAAGAAGACTTTGTATATAAATAAACGTGTAATTTCAACGGTAATAATTAAGTTTGGATCAACAAGAAAAATAAGAGACACAAAAGAAAGTAGCTATATTTATATAAGTAGGCTTTAAATACATATCTAGGAAGATTTATAAAAATATACCCTTTATTCCAATAAAATAGTCAAGAAGAATAAAGATTAACTGGGAGGCATAGTTTCGGAGTTCTATCAAAATAATGTAATTAGATTTTTTACAAAGAAATAAACATTCTACAAAGTATATTTTATTTACGTACCAAAAATCCATTAGAATTATTAAATAATTCTAATTAAATAAGATTGTTGGTCTCAATTTGACCAATTCTTAATAATGTCTCCATGGCTTCTAAATTTGATTTTGAGCAGAATTAAACTGGGTTCATTTAATATTTAAATCATCTATATTTCCGAAAATATTGATTTACTCCAATAATTTCAAAGTCATCGATTCAGTACTATATTTTTTTATAGATCCTTAAGCGCCTGACTTTAGACAACTCGCAATGCACTTCTGTACATACTTTTAGTATACTACGTCAGGCTACAACTTTTCCAATGAGTAATAAAAACTTTCATTACTAATGCAGCATAAATTAATTAATTTAATTCAATTTCGAGTTTCCAACAACTTTTAATTCCAATTTTAAAATATCAATAATAGAATTTGCCTACCCCAAAACCCTACACTAGACAAATTTGAGAAATTAATGCATTTCTATTTTTGATCGACTATTATTAACTTTCTTGTTTCCTGTGTTTGATTTAACATTACTTGTTTAGTTGTCTGTTTTAAATATTTAATTACAACCGAATTACATTGCTAACTAGGTTGCCAGAAAAATAAATTTAATTTTCCTAAATACAAAGTTTTACATTAATTGCATCTATTACAATAATTTTATCAAGGTTTTTTTCGTACAAAAAAATATAATGAGCAAATAAATAAAGTTTAATTAAAAGTATTACTTAAATCTTTCCGCAATGCCGATTACAATGAAATTAATTTAAAATCGAACAAATAAATCAAATTAGTATAACAATACATTTTGAAAGAGGATTGTGGCGTGGCGAAAATTTCAAATAATAGAAACAAGACCAATTTAAAATCAATTAATTGTAAGAAAAAGAAAAAATGCATCCAAGAATAAAAAGTAATTTATAAAACGCATCTGCGATTTATTTTTAAGTGCAGAAAAGAAAACGATTGAATATTATTTTCACTTTCAATTTAAGCCGTAATAACGATTGTTGTATTTATACTTTCTAGAAATTGATGTAACTTGTCAAGCTAAGAAATCTTAAAATAATTCAATGTTAGAAATTATTATTAAAAGCAGCAATTAAAAATATTGCTCTTTCGGTAGTAATTCAAATTAAATTTGTGATTATACAATAGAGAAGGTGTTGAACGTACTTATTAGATGTGCATTATGTACTAATAGAGCTTTTAGCTTTAGGCAAATCGCCCAATTCAATACAGTTACTTAAGTGACCTAGTTGAATTTAATTCAATAGCTAAGTTACACTTGAGAGACAAATTATGTTATTCAAACATCCATGAGAAGCCCTTTGAATAACAACTTTAATGTTCAAATAAATAATTATCATTTTTAAAGGAATTATTCATACAAATGCTCCAATAATCTCGACAGGAAGGCTATGTGGGATATTAATAATATACCACAGATAATGGAATTTCAATGACGTAAATTCCATGCCATTTTCCTGAGTTGTAAAAAAGTACATTTCAAATGTTTAAGGAGCAATAATTATTAACTATTGATACTTCAAAAATTTTAGAGAAATTATCAGGAAAGAAGTCTGTACAAAAATTTTTAATTGATCTATCAAAATAAATCAAAATTTAAAAAATATGTCTCAAGTCGATTTTTGCACCCTGTGGTCTCTCCCGGCTCTAGCTCCCTAAGAAGGCATCTGAGGGTACTTTTACCTCTAATGGAAATTATAGAGCATAAAATTATCTATCTGAATCAATCAAAGCATGTGTTTCAATTTCTTTAATTATTCATTGTACAAAAATTTAGCTGTCAACAGTAGTCATCTGCAGTCAATGGCAGCCATAGCATATGCAGTCATAGGCTAGTCAACTTGAGTCAGTGTCGAAATTCAGAAGAGTGGTTGACCCCTCGTGTAAAACATATTTGTATATTCAGAGTACATATACACAAACCACTAAAACTTTAAAGATCAAATTGCTGTGGTGGCTGCAAATGAGGGACATTTACCACTAAAACCACGTAAAGCTTGGGAATACCTTAAGGAAACACCCTGTCTATCAGATATTAAAAGGTTTTAAAAAGATGTAATGTATTACGAACAAAATCAATTGAATTTTATTTCTAAACACCTTGACAGCTTTCTTTCAAACTATACGAAGCAAACGAACTTCCTATACAACACATTATAATACGTTAATTAAAACAAATTTTACATAACTTCCTGGTTGATAGCGCATAAGAGAAGTAAAATATAAACTAAACAAATACAAAATATAATTTTTTTCTTCAAAAACTAAGCACCCACCTCTGTAATTATTATTAGTGATAATAACTTGCTAATTTTAATTTATTATGAAGATTTAACTGATAAGATTTTGTTATTAGATTAATTCATACGTGTGGGTAACTTTCATAAAAATTACGAGTTTTTATTCGACCTGGTTGTTTCAAAAGTCAGTCATGTTTAAGTAACTTATCAAAGCCATCAATCTCGAAACTAAAATTATTACTCGGTGTACAGTACTGTTGGAAGGTACAACAAAAGAGACATGTATTTTTACACTTCACGTCTTAAGAACAAATATAAACCCACTAAAAGAGAAATAAAACTACCTTTATAAAATCAATAGAGAAAATATAAAGAGAAATTTTTGATTTCAAGGGTTGAAAGAACACTAAAATAAATAGAAAAACAACGGATGTGGCCATACGGGGAACTTTTTCCGTCCGTCAAATCTTGTAATTCTGTATTAACTTTATTTTTATATTAATGTAAATTACATGATATTAAAAAAAATTGTTGAAAATTAAAGAAAAATTAAAATTGCTTTCGTCAAGGATTGAACCTGGGACTTCTGTGTGGAAGCAGAATGTTTAGGTATAAACTGTTTCAAAACTTATATTTTTTAATAATTTTGGCATAAATTGAAGCTCAAAATTATGGCAAGCTAAACGGGCAATATATAAACTGCCTTATATGGAAAATCCCTCTTCATAATTTCTATCCAATTTAATAAAAACTGACAAAAAAAAAACATATTTACTAAAAAAAATAAATATAGAACGCAAAAAAATAATTATGGAACGCAACCAACATTCTTATATTTTAATAATTTCCCATACGGCGTGATTCGAACGTGGAAATATATATTTTTTCTTATCTCAGTCGGCGCACGCGTAAACGTTCACTAGTTAAATGTTTACTGCGTCGACATGACTAGCTTCGAGCGATTCATAAACCGCATTTGAACTACCACAATAAATTTGTTTTTAAATTAAAGTTTTCGAATATACACAAGTAAATTTTACATTTTAAGCATATTTTAAGTATCACGGTCGAGATTTTAGAAGAAAATGTAAGGTTGCTGTGTAATTTTATTTAATCGAATTAAAATTCAGTAAAATCAAATACGTAAAATTAAAGGGTAGCCGTTTGTACCTACTTAATATTTTAGTACATTTTTTTTGGAGCATCGTCCATCGTCTGATGTCTTTTGGTCGTTTGCAAGATCTTAAAGTACATACAAAGGTACTTATTTATTAAAAGCACAATTATTCGGTTTTCAATCGCAAATTGCTTTCAACATCTATTTAAATAAGTAACTTCGCAGTTGTATCGCTATCACACATTTGCTCACAGTAAAATCCAATCGTAAACCAAAATGTAGCCTTAAGCAGTTTCGCAGTATCTGTTTAAGGTGTTGTTTTAGGTCTACTTGGGCCAGTTTACACTGTCAGCTGAAACTGTGGTTTAAGCCAAGTTATGAGCAGACTGTGAAACCGAAAGATGAAGTAAGCTTAGCTTTCAGACCATGAGCAATCCAAGTTTAATTACAAAACTAGATTTTAAACCAAAACTGTCAATCCGAGGCTTAGCACACAAGACACGGGTCTAGGGCTCAAAAGCATAAGCAGAATTGCGATAGGGCGTTTTTTATAAGTCGGCAATAATTAAGAAGTAGGTACCGAAGAATTAAAAGTCTACAATTATTGTTCTTTCTTTTAAAAAATAAACGATGGTCACCGTATAGGAGTTATTTGTAAGGTTATGTAGGTAGGTGGGTTCTTTAGGTAGATCTATATCGCTAGCCCGGAAGAAAAGTGACAACTCAAAAAATGCAAATGTTCAGGAGAAGCACTTGAAAAATATTAATAGTTAGAAACTCGTTCTGGCTGTCAATGTTATAATCTAAGATTTGACACTTTTTCTGTTAAAAGTAATGTTTTGTAGTTTGTTTACCTACAAAACTGAAATATGGCATTTTTTGAGTTGGTCACTTTCTTCCGGGCTAGCGACATGTATTTGGTTCTACTTCTACGAAAACATACAAGAAGATACATAATCTTTATTGTTTATTTGTAAGCATAGAATGGGTTCGGTATCTTCACTAAAAGTTAAAATAATTTTGAGAGCAATTAATAAGCTTATACACACACAAATAAAGAAAGCAATTAAAATAAAGACTCTTTATTATATTGTTTTTATGGGTTCAACTAGACTTCTCTAAAACTACACTATTCACAAAACATATATATACATACTTAAGTTGTAAACATTAATTATTACCAATAACATTTATGCAGATATGATTATGGATTAATTTCTTACGAAAATAACATCGATGAGATTCATATTGAAAACACATTAGGTAGTAAAATTTTAAAACGTCTATTACCAGTTAAAAACACAAAGTTTTTGTAAACAAATATTATTCTTCTAGATGTACTAGTCCGAAAGCATTATATCTCTAATAGTTAAAAAGTGAACAATTCCATGAGCGTGGTACACAATTGACAAACAAAAAAGACCCACTTTGCTATTTTCATCTAATAGATGTTCTTCTTCCATATACAAAAACAAATCTTTGTAGTATTTTGAAACCACCGTTTACTTGGGACCAAAGTCTCTCGATACGTTGGTTATAGACAGATCTCAGCGCAATGAAGCTGCCTCTATTTAAACCTCTGCGCTCAATCGTCAGTCTGGCGACGCTAATGTTTTTCGTACATCTGTCGTCTAATCAATGCTCTGTCTGTAATAAATTGAGAAACTTCTAGGTAAGTAAGATTTTTTTATATGAGAAAACTACGAACCATAAATAATTTACACCTGGTACACTGAAGTCCGCCTTTGAACTGTCCTACGACTTCGAAGTTCCCTTGCAGTAATTGGATCGACAAGTCTTATTGTTGTCAAATTCTCGATAACATAGCATTAATTCCTGTAGTTTTTAAGCTGCTTCTTATGTATACTTGCTGTCGTCCTCGACACCTTTAAGAAGTTTATGTTAGCTTGGTGGTTTTATTAAGGTGTATAACATAATTAACTCATAAAAATAAATAAGAATTACCTTCAACCTTCCAAATTGGAAACATTCCAGTAAATTTCCAGATGAAGGAAGACATTCATCAACGTTCTACAGTGACGGTATATTGCACTGAGAAATGTGGTAAAAACTCTTCGAAATATGCGTCCATCGAGTTTTTAATAAATGAAAACACATACTTGAACAATTAATTAGAGACACAGCACTTATTTAAAACAAATCCAAATTTCATCGTCATGCCCAACTAGCTTTGCAAAATATATTTTCATGTCTATTTATTAGGTTTTATTATGACGCCGATGGAGTTTTTAATAAATGAAAACACTTTCTTATATAATTAATTATTTATTATTAAAACACGAGGTAGACGAGGTAGACGTAAATTCACATTGTTTTTCTGTGATCTGTCAAATCTGTGGTGGTTACAAAATTTAAACTGGAAAAGCGATGTTGCCTATTTTCAAATATATACAGTATGCGGAAAAATTTTTGAGATAAACTTCTCTGCGAGTCGGGACGCTTTTAAATTGAGATAAAATTTCATGATATGGGTTGGGATTATTATTTTGTGCGATTTTGATATTGAAAGCAATAATAAATAAAGGAACTGCGTGTTATTTTATTATGTCTAAAAAATTATTACTCATAATTCATAAAGCATAATTAATTAATTACAGAACTATTATAAGCGCTTAGCACAAATTAGTAGATACGTAAAGGTAGATAGATAGGTACATACATATAAATGCACAAAATATGTGGACCTATTTTGATATCGATTTATTACAATTATCTCTTAGCACAGCACATAAGTTCTATTTTTTTAGAATTTATCTTTTCGAATAAAACAACTGAAATATACCTAGTACTTAGAATTATTAAATGGTGTACATAGTAGGTATGGCAAAATCGGCATTTTTTTACATTTTTTATTATTGTTAAACAACCACTAACTGATTTGAGACTAGGCCGATTTGGAGGGAGATTATATTCATGAACTTTTATGATGAAAATTGGCTTAAGAATCTAGAAAAACACTGACAACATGCCAACTATGATTTATTAAAATTAGTTACACCTATCTAAAAAATTACATCAAACGATATACAGTTGTTCTAGGGAATCTTTGCCGCTGTATGTCAAGATAAGCCGACATACGTCGTTACAATTTAGCAGGCGTCATATTACGTAGCGCAAACAAAGATGCTACTACACTACGTATCAGATTGCGTGTTTTTGCGTACTTAGCCGAGTTCTCCACCGGCAAAGATCTGCTGGAACAACTGTAGAACATTTTATTCTCTATGTGCGCAATTGTTTTTGTAACTAATATAATAGAGGTACCTACATAACAAAATTTTTTGGTGGAACTGGAATAACTGAATAAATAGTGGGAATACTTTAATAGGAATATCATGATAAGCGACACGACGTCTGGCGGATTTTTTTGTACTATAACATCATCGCATAACATTTGACGTATGTTTTGACGTTTGGCGCATGTTTGTATAGTTTTTTTAAAAGCCATAAGTTCTTCGATATGAATTCTAATAAAAATAATAGTTTTTGTTCAGTGTCAACGTAAATCATGGATTAAGAGAAATCCAAACTTAAATGTGTGACTTAACTGTGCGATGTCTTAGTTCACGGTTTTATTTTGAGGGCGCTGCGATCTTAACCTGAGATCCCTAGACTTGTGGAAAATCACTTACTCTATGATATAATGTGATATACTCAGTTATACAGTTATACAGTTATATACAGAGTTGGACATGTTACTTATAAAATGTATCTTTGATTCAAGTTACATCGAGGGTTTACAACGGCTTACAAACGAGGCGTTAAAGTGAGGAAGATATTCCATCACCACGCATGCTCAAAGGCGTCGCTGTGTAACTTCTATTATTCTAAATTTTATTTTTTCGATTAGGTTAAAAGTAGGAAACCAATTTTTTTAATTAATTTGTTATTTTTATAAGTGCCGTATGATATTAGTGGAATATTTATTAAAAATAGTTAAAAAAAAAGTTGGTTTCCTACTTTTAACCTTATGATGGAATATCTTCCTCACTCTAACGCCTCCTTTCATATAACGTTAACCACAAAAGTAACGTTTTTGAGAATCGATGAAATAAAACTTTTAAGGTAACCTACCCACTGTATAAAAATATTACTTACAACCCATATAACTTGGAAAATATCAATCGTAGAGGTACAGTTTTTGACACTTCATACCTTGGCCTTCAGTATTACCGATTCTTAGCATTATCTCAAAAATCAATGTTTTGTAGTTAACGTTGTTTAACTCTAAGCCTTCGACATAATAATTCAGTTTCAATATCTCTGATACTACTTTCACCGCGAGTATCATAGGTACAAGATAAAAAGTATCAAAGATATCTATCAAAGATACATGTATCATTGATACTGCCCAACTCTGATTGTCATAGTTTAGTTTTATTGTAAAACAATCGGTCACTTAATTAATGGCCTGTACCCAGAGTTGGGCAGTATCAATGATACATGTATCTTTGATTCGTATCTATGATACTTTTATATCTTGTATCTATGATACACCAACTGAAAATATCTTGTATCAATGATACTGAAATAGAATTATCATGTATCTTGTATCAAAGATACTTATTAGCCTCAATGTGTCCAGATACTTTTTTAAAACTTAAAAATTAAAACTGTTTAGACAAGATATTTACTGTCCTCGTAGTTGAGACTGACCCCTTATTATTGATGCTTTCCCATCAAAGAAAATTGATTTTATTGTATACAGGGTGTTTTTTGAGGGGAACAAGCTTAGTTATATTCAAGTGATGAAATCTTGATTTTTTTTAAAGAAAACACCCTGTATATTTTTGCGTAAAGTGGTGAAGAATTTAATTATGTTTCAAATTGTACTGGGGTTTACTACTTATTTATGTACACTCGATAACTTTTTGAAGATAATGATCTAAATCGGTCTATTCCGTTTTCTTCTTTCTAAAACTGTTATTTTGGCAGCAGACTTTTAAAACCCCGCGAGTGATAGTAATACAGCCTTTGTTGTAGGAAATTTTACGATCTACAAATTTGGTAATAGCTATTCTTATCGAAAAATCGATAGTTTACACGACCTTTTGTAAGGTAATATGTACTTTTGGTCATTGGCCTATTAATAACGTATTATTCGCCTTTCTTCATAAAGACTCAAAAAATTGAACGCCTAATAGGTATGATATAATTACATTTTTAAAAGGAAATTTTTCTACAATAGAAGATAATCAGTTTTTAAGCAATAATTACTTTTTTATTTTACGATAAATCCTAGATATAAAATATAGGCATAGGTAATAATTATTTAGGTGTAGATTTCTGTAAAACAACAAACGCCGAAATTTTACACGTAACATAATTATTATTCCTTGGTTCAATTAAATTTGTAAATCCGCAAGTTGAAATAATTTAAATCTAAATAATTTAAATTGTACATTTATTCATTTTGTAGTTTGTAGGTAAACGTGGCAACGTTGCTTTACGTCGTACGTGATATTTTCGTCTCTAAACTAATAAATTTAAAACATAATCAAGGTTAAAGTGACGACATGGTTGAAAAGACCGTTAAAAATGCTAGCGCTAGCGGGGAACCCCCTCCCAAAAATGCGTCAACGTTCGCATTTTCTTCTTTCTTGCGTTTTTGTGTTTCCAACATGCTGCAAAAGTGCAAATCCGTTTTCAAAATTTTAATGTGTTTTCGTATAAAATTTTAAGTAATTTAACAAAATGTGACGTCGTGTTTTCATTTACGTGTGTTTTCAATTGAAGTTTGTTTAAGTAAAATGGGTAAGTAATAATTACGTTTTATTTAAATCTCCACCCTTATTTGTTAATCCCATACGAATTTAATTGTTTAAAAAGTACTATGGGGATGTACAGGATGGACCACAGAAAAATAAACGAGCGTTTTTATTTATTTTCGTTAATTCGAATATTGCCTAACATAAACCGCTCGCCCTCCAACCCTTTAAAAATACTTTTAGGATTTCGTTATTAAACGTTTTGAGCAAAATTTTTATTGAATCCTGCGTTGTTCACTTTTGCAATTTACTGTATACCGTAGGGTGTGCACTAAAAACACTTTGAAACGTGCAAGTAAAAATTACATCATCTCTGTACAGTGTACAGTCAGCCTCACAATTATTGGCCACTTACTTAAATTGAGTAGTAACTTTATTTTGCTAACAAGTAGTAAATCAACAACCTCCCCATCTGTCCTTTTGTCGTTGTTGGCTAATAACCACCCTGGCGTATAGCCAATTCAAAACGCAATTTCTTCAAAATTATTGATACGAATTTAAAATCCGAGCGAGATACCCTTGAATAGAGATTTTGACCAGCATCACCAAGATGCACCCCTCTTGTAAAATTTTGGATATTCATCTCACGACCGCTAGGGGTGTGTGGCGGTTTTTAATGTAGGAAATAAAATTGACCCCCTTTCAAATGAAGTTGAGAGAATAAATTGAATTTAAATTACAAATAGAAATTTAAATCTAATAAAACACGCTTGTTAAGTTTTCGGTGGTTCATTTTTCTGCGAACAAGGTAAACTTATAGAATTTGCTTAAACTTTTTTTTCCATATTTCAGGAGGTATCGAACTCTCTTGGTGCGCCGTAAAATTACATCTACATCAATAATGCACAACAATAATGAAGTTGATAATATTGTATCACAAATTCTGTTCAGCCCACAGTTGCGAAGGACGCTGGAAACAACTGTGAGAAGTTTTAACGGCACTGAGACCACCACACCGACAGCTACAGAGACAAATTTTGCAAATTTTAACTTTCCTGCTGGAACGCAACCTTCGTCCCTTGCGAGAAGTTCAAGTTCGTCTGAAATTGATCCGACACCATCAGCATCCACGACAGATAATGTTCGACAAGAGCTCCACAGGCTCTTTCCAAGCATTAGATCGAATAATAGACCATCGCCTTCGCTCCCAAAGTTGAAAAAACGAAATAATAAAAAAGGAATAGTCACATGTTTCAAGCGAGATGTTCTTTTATTGAACGAACCCGATTGTCTAACAACTTTAAAGGGAATCGCTAAATCTTTAGCTTACGAAAATGGTAAGTCGCTTTAAACCCTAAAAAATTGTAACGACATCATAGTTCGGTGGCCGAGTACTTACTACTTTACAAAGGTCATGTAGTTTTGGATAATTATGTTGTGTGTACTTTAGGCTCTTATTAAAAATCCAAGTTTTTAAATATGGCGCGCCTGTGCTAGCTTCATTACATCATTACGACCTTTTTTGTGTCACTTTCTTCGGTTTTTGCTCGATAATCGCTCTCGACTAAGGCGTCCTACGAAAAACATTGTTCTTGTGCCTTTATTCAAGAGCACAAAATTTGCTACTATTTATCCCAATAACATGTTTTTCTAAACCTTGCAGTTACCGATATACACAGCTTCAAAGCCCAAAATTTTTCAAAAAGTTAAGGAAAACTACCACAAAATACACTTTTTACCCTTTGAAGCTCTGTATTTCGGTAAATATGAGGTTTAAAAAATCATGTTATTAGAATAAATAATTGTAGTAAATTTTATGCTCTTGAATAAAGGCACAAGAACAATGTTTTTCGTAGGACGCCTTAGTCGAGAGCGATTATCGAGCAAAAACCGAAGAAAGTGACACAAAAAAGGTCGTAATGATGTAATGAAGGGGCGCCATATTTAAAAACTTGGATTTTTAATAAAAGCCTAAAGTACACACAACATAATTATCCAAAACTACATGACCTTTTGTAAGGTAAACCCACGCTTTTTACGACCTAGCCAGTGGACTATCAGATAATTATGGTATTTTTTAGGTTTTGCGTTTTCAAACGTCAAATTTTTTACAACATGGACTAACAAAGATATTTTAGAACATATAAAAACGTTATTTGAAGATCGTCTTTGTAATAGTGCATTCGAGATCTTAGTTCCTATGGGAGGTAGGGTTATAAAGCCTTCTCTACCACCGGGCGAACTATTGGAAGGGACATCACTAAAAACTTTGTTTACGCAAAAGGTTATATATGTAAGGCCTTTCGACAGTATTAAACGAACTGTAGATGGGGTTGTCCATGACGAAAAACCTTTGCTAAATAATGTAGATGCTGATGAAGTAACGTTCGATGGTTTTGATGCAGTTGTCCCAAATGTGCTACACGATGACGATGACGAATTAGAGGAACAATTTCAATACGACACCGAACGAGCCATCGTGAATAGTTGCCAAGAGAGTTATGATACCTCCGAAATTGCAATAACAGATATTTTAAGAAAATTAAGAAGTAAAATAAACGAGCACGTGATCACCAAAATAAATATTTATAGAGAAGATATATTTAATTGCTGCTTAAGGGCTTTACGTAGAGAATCGTTTTCTCCGTTTAATAAAATTTCGGTCATCTTTAGTGATATTGAAGGAACATCGGAAGGAGCGGTAGACGTTGGTGGCCCCACTCGAGAAATGTTTCGCTTGGTCTTCAAACATATTCAGAACAGTTACTTGTTTTTTGGAGACGCACAGAAATTTATAACTTTTAATAGTGAGGCCATTAAAAATAACGAATACTTCGATGCGGGACGATTGATTTCTCTTTCATTAATACACGGATGTTCTGGTCCGCATTTCTTTTCCAAAACACTATATTCAATCGTCGTTTATGGTTTTAGCGAGACTCGGCCGTGGATCGATGATCTCGAACCGGATATTCGAGAAAAAGTGGATGAGTTCCTAGAAATAGACGACCTATATACACTACAAGATTATGTTACGAACGAACAAATATTTACAATTGCCGGACGTCAGTTTATCAAAAGCTTGGAAGAGAAGGAACAGTTCGTGCAAGGTTTGTCACGCATCCACCAGTTAGTGTAACTTAAATTGGTTATTGTCTTTATGTTTCAGATGTTTTGAAATTCTACTGTCTCCATAGAACGAGGCCAGCTGTGGAGCAATTTCTCGATGGTTTAACGACAGGTGGTATACTCGATCTAATGATTAAACATCCCTCCTTGTTCGAGGATGTAATGTGCAATAATCAGGAGGAAATAACGGCGAGCGATCTACAGAACTTGTTCAAAGTTCAATTTAGCGAGGTGGGCAGCAACCGCAGGACTGTTGAAAATAGAATTAATTGTTATTGGAGAGATTTTCTGATCGATTGTGAAGAAAGTGTGTATGTTTTATTGTCCGCATGAATATTTGTTCATTTTTAATCTTGTTCTAGAAAAAGACGCCGTCGTTATGCCAAAAGATATTCTCATATTTTGTACTGGAGCCGAACAATTGCCACCTCTTGGTTTCGACTGGGATCCCAAAATAGTATTTAATCATGGAGAAAATATTTATCCCAAAGCGAATACCTGTGGTTTAGAATTACATTTACCAACTGTGCACAAAGACTACATGGATTTTAAATATAAAATGGCCTTTGGGATAGGGAACTCGGAAGGATTTTGCATTTGCCTAGGCACTGGATTGTTTTCATCTTTCTTTATGCTTTCAAGTTTGTAAAAGGAGGTATATGTTTTCAAGCCGTACTTGTAGTAATTATTGTTTTATTTGTTTGAAATTGAATTAATTGTTACATCGAACAAATTCGATGGATATGTAACGAAAGTACAAAAATGTTTTTTCTAATTTATTGGTTGTTCTTTAACTTGGAAAAATTATTAAAAACCTTTGTGTTAAGTTGCTTTGCTGCATTGATAATAAGAGAGTCATTTTGGCTTTCCACATTTATTATTGATTAGTAAATAAGTGTTTTAAAAAATTTATAATTGTTTTCATCTTTCATTATGCTTTAAAGTATGTAGGAGGACGTATGTTTTTAATCCTGTACCTACTGGTAGTAATTGTTGTTTTATTTGTTTGAAATTGAATTAATTGTTACATCGAACAAATTCGATGGATTTGTAACGAAAGTACAAAAATGTTTTTTCTAATTTATTGGTTGTTCTTTAACTTGGAAAAATTATTAAAAACCTTTGTGTTAAGTTGCTTTGCTGCATTGATAATAAGAGAGTCATTTTGGCTTTCCACAATCATTGTTTAATAAATAAGTGTTAAAAAATTAATAATTATTTTATGTCGTTGGTTTTTATGTACTTAAGAAAGATGTGCATTAATTCTGTACTTTGTAATAATAAGTTGCTTTGCTGCATTGATAATAAGAGAGTCATTTTGGCTTTCCACAATCATTGTTTAATAAATAAGTGTTAAAAAATTAATAATTATTTTATGTCGTTGGTTTTTATGTACTTATGAAAGATGTGCATTAATTCTGTACTTTGTAATAATTGTTTTTATTTATTGAAAATGGAATTAATTGTTAAATCTCACAAATTTGATGGATTTGTAACGAAAGTATACAAAACTATTTTTTCTATTTTATTGGATGTTACTTCAACTTAAGAAAATTATTAAAAACCTTTGTGTTACGTTGCTTTGGACGATTAATAATAATTGAAGTCATTTTGGCTTTCCACAATCATTGATTGATAAATAAGTGTTAAATTACTAATTTTGAGACTAAAATGATGAATAGTTTTATTTGCTTGTGTGTATTTTAGGCCATCTCTGTTATTCGTATCCAAAAGGCTTTATAAAACAAGGAACTTGTTGAAACGCCCAGATTTACATCGATTAATTGGAGCCTCTTTGTATTGTTTTAATTCACAAACTTCCCCTTTCGTAGAATTTCTTGTCGATAGAATGCTTTCGTTTTAAACAGTTTTACTTCATTTTTATTTAATACGTTATAGATTTCGACTTGGCTCTGTTTTAACAATTACCTAGAATTTTGTTTTAATGTGTTTCTAATTAACAATAATTACTTATTAATTGCAAATATACCTGTGGCAATAAAGTGTTGAACTGATGTATAAATAACCTCTAAGTTTATTGGGAGTATGGAGAAACGAATTAAAAAACACTCTTGGACTTACTATTGTATAAAACATGAAAATTGTTCGTATTTTAATTTTGCACAAAGTGTTATTTAGTTTGGTTATAATTAAAATAACGTCATAAGAAATGTTGACCTTGTTCCTTTTGCCTACTAGAAGGTGCCTGTTACCAGCTGTTAGTAGGTTAAATGTCACGTTTAACTTAAGTCGTTCAAATGACGACATGTAAACGAAGTGTCGACGATTCTTGGTGTCGCGCGCCCTCCGTGGTAAAATGTGAAAGCCGGTTTTTATAAATATTGCACTCGACGACGCGCCAAATGGGAAGAAATAAAATATTTATAAATAGGAGCGTTCAAGCAATATAATTTTTTTTTTTACGAAAAAAAAAATTTTTTTTGGTTATATTTATTAAATTGAATATCATATTTATTAAATTGAAAAATAAATATGGTACTTTAAAAATCATATTCCGAAAATCTTTATTGCCCGTTTAGCTTGCCATATCTGAATCAGGTATGATGTGCTAACTTGACGAACCTAAAATAAAATGAGATGATAACTTGACGATTTTTTAAATATCTCCGTAATTTGATCAGCACAAAATTTAAAACGTGCAGCACAAATAGCACAGAATTAGGACAAAATTATAACGTAACTCAAATCTCGAATTTCAGATATGTATGTGCAGGTAAAATATCGCCAAGTGAGCATCTCATTTTTGTTTTCTGAATACCTAACTTAAAAATTATATTAGCACAAAATTTGAAAATAGCAGCACAAATTAGCATAGAATTAGCACAAAATTATGACGTTATAAAAAAGTATGTTTCCGATATAATTATGATATGCTAACTTGACGGGCCTAAAAATTCTCTCAATATATTGACAGCAAAATTTCCAAGAACTGAACAGGAGAATTTCTTTACAAAAGGATTTGACTTACTGCGAGCTGGTGACTTATGCTATAGGTATGTACTATTTTATAGCTAAAACTTGGTAAAAAATATTGCGAAACACGTACAGATTGAGCAAGACGAAGATCGAATAGGTAGAAAAAATGCAGAAGGAAATGATAATCATAAACCCAAAAACTCTGATCTAGTGGTGATCTGGTGATTATCGACACACTTTGAGAATGTGATAATAAAAATATTTCAACAAGTCATTAAGATTATAAATAGGCTCATCCATTACATTACCTACTCTTCGTAGGTTATCAATTAGCGTAATAGGTAAATCCGCTCAATTATTGTAATTTGCGTAATTTTTGTTTTACGATAATTTCCACTTCTTTTATTAATAATTATTAGCTATCGATCATCGATATCTTGCACACGTTTTTCAAGACATGTACCTATTCCCAGT